>MU130815.1:0-12682 GCA_015039435.1 Imleria badia
ATAGTTCCACAGCTCCAGGGCACAGTCTTTGATGTCGTCGCTGATCCTCCGGTTGCCCATTGTCACCACGGGGCTGAATGTATGCATGCATGCGCAGGTCGGCTGTCGAGACGTCTCTAAATTTCCTTTTTTGGCTCGGGCGGCGGACTCGACAAAAAAAAAGTCGCGAATGCCATCATGATTTCGCAATCTGCTGTAAACCTTGACGACGACCTTTCTTCGAGATGGACGTAACATCTGCACAACCGTGACCACAACGTTTCCGGTTCGAGCGCATGCATACCTGTATGGACTTGAAGTAATGGCGTTCATCCAGAGTTGATCGCGATCGCACGAAAACCAAGGAGTGGAGAGTCAAATTGACTCAGCTTGACCTGCCTCCGAGTCAGCTGACACGAACTGTATCGGCGTTTCGTCGACGCGCGCACTCCGAGTCGTATCAAGCGCGCGAACAACGATCTAGTCCCAACCTCGAATTCGATGTACCAATACGTTCGGCCTTACCCCCCACGAAGGCTGCGCGAACGTCGCCTTTACAGGATGGCATGTTCCAAGAGAGGTCTTCCTCGCAGGAATAGGGGCCGTTGAGAGCGATGCAAGCACAGTCACCGCGGTGGGGAAGAATAGCAGAAAGGGAGACGCCCACAGAAGAATATGCATTGCCGCATCATCGGCGCCGCGCACTAGAAGCTGGCAAGGGTCCCCATAACCCCCCGCGCGGCCACACCGCCGTGTATTGCCCGCATCCTCGATCCAACAAGATCCACACAGGAATACACCGACATCCTGGTCCATCCAACATATAATCTTATGAATTGGAAATGTTTGGAAATTCTGTGCTGCCAGTGGGCGTGGCACCACCTGCCTCTTTTCATCACAATCAGCACTTGCCATCTGGAAACACAGACACGCGCGGAGTTGTGCCAGATATACCTTTGGGGCCCAAGTAGTACTGATCACAGGCCAAAAGGAAACAGAGGAATAAGGGACAGGGATTGCCATGAATGAGGGTTATTGGTCCCAGATCGAGACCAGCCAAGAGTGAATGCCAATGCCTGGGAATGAGTATGGAGAAGACCGAAAAGGGTTGACATGGACCGGATAGCGCGCCAATAACCGAAAAAGTTATGAAGTCGTATTTTGATCCGGGAGTCTCATTCGCACTATCTGCCACAACGTAAGTCTGCTGTACGAGTCTTTCCATAGAACAAGGTGTCAAGCAAGGTTACGGTGTTTGCAGGTGCCCGGCTGCCTTTCCAAGCGGTGAACAAATAACCGACTGCGCACGGACAACTCTCTGGCAGGCTCGCACAGCAGTGAGAGCAAAGAATGGTACGAAAATCAAGTCAATCAGAGACCACTCAACCTTGTGCACCGAAAAGGACATCGTACCTAAGTTTTACCTATGACGGCCACTGGTTCTCGCCGAGCAGCTTGTGCGAGTCGATCATGTAACCTTTGACAAACATGAGGGCTGCGGAAGAGTGTTGCCAGTGGTCAAATCACCGGCAATATGACGGTTTCAATTCTTCTCGTGTTCTACATTATTTCTCTCGTGTTCTAATCGCTTCATGACATGTGCAATAAATTTCGCCTTCGAGTGAGTCGCGAAAGGGACGCGAAGCAGCTACATACTCGTTATCCTACAATGAAGGAGCCACACCCAATGTCCATGTCGATACGATGTCTCCTCGTGCACGTTAGCTAGACATATATTGGCCGCTGTTCCTAACCACACAAGGTATGCAAAGCCGAAGGGACCCACCTAGTCAGACTCATCTGAATCGTCCGAGTCACCCGAATCATGTACGTCGAAATACCATTTCGGCCGCACGGATTTGTCCAATCCGAGTTCTTCCTGCACCATTCGGATCACATGCTCTTGATCCTCATCAATAAGCTTCTTCTTCATCGTGTAGTTGTCATAAAGCGACAGGATTATACCGCAGTCGGCTGTGGGTGCAAACGGCCAGCCAAATTCGAGTTCATGCTTGACCTCTTGTGACAAACGGTCTGTTGCCGAGAGCGCCGATGCCGGGGATATTGGTACATGGGGAAGGTGGGGGATGAACTCAATCAAATTGTGCTTCTCTGCGTATTGGTAGAGGTCAAAGACATGGACGGGAATCGCGAAGTGGACCAATGGAGGGTCTGGGTTGGCCTCAGTAACGCGATACCGGTCTGGAAGTTGGGTCATGGGACACCGCGACGCGTACAGCTGGAGCATCTCCTTGGACTAGCACATGGAAGGGTCAGTAGCATTCGGCGGGTGAAGAAAACGGCACAAACGGGAGAGCGTTTTCTACGTTCGCTCCTCAAGTATGCGGCCGCTATCTCTAAACGGTCAGACATATGGCACCAGCAAAGAGGGGCCGTAGGGTGACATTCTCAATGTGACACTTAACAAACCCGTGGGAATTATTTGGTATGAGTAAGTACCTAGTCAGTCTCATCACGCTCGGATCATGTACGTCGAAGTACCATTTCGGCCGCACGGATTTGTCCAATTAACTAGCTTTTTGGTCCTACCCTAGACGCCGTCTCTCAAGCCAATTCTGCCTTCGTAGTCGATATCACTGACGCCCATAGACAGTCACTCTTCCGCGGCCCTCGATGCCGCAAGGTGTCGACTTCACGATCAGGTTCATTCCTCGGGAGGTTTACAAGTACTTGTTCCTGGCGCGTCAGTTTATTTTCGTGCTCCTGGATGGGCGGGATGAGAAGGAACTGCGAAACACGTCGATGCCCGAAGCTCACCCGCGACTTCTCAATGTAGCAGAAAAGGTGATGACGCCTGGCGTATGGGAGGGGTGCTTCTAGTAGATGATGCCAGGTGCGGTGTCCTTTGCGGTGCGAATCTTGGGGATTCATTTCGATTTTTTGTCCATGTGTGTTCATGCCCATCGACGTTAACATGTGTGGTGTCATAGGGTGATGACGATGCCAGTCGGACTTGCATCTAGAGCTTTCCAATGAACAAGCTGTCAGCTATTACACAACCTCAACTCTACCACGATCAACCAGACCCATTCGCGCCTCGCGCGTGCATTGACCGTACGCCGTCTCCGGGTAGAAGCTCCTATCTCCTATCCTGCCGCACCACACATCCACAGTGAATGAACGAGCTCGACGAGCGCCTGTGATTGTTTGACCATCAGTCGCAGCCCCCATGTTTGTCAAAGGTTATATGCTCGACACGGACAGGGTCGACGCACTGTTCAGCAAGAGCATTAACCCCAAAGACAAAGAAATCTATAACATGGAAAACGTCGACATGACTTTCGAGCTTATTCCTCGGGACGCCTACAATATTTGTGCCTGGCGGAAGACGCGAACGGGGAGCGCCAGTTTGTGTTGGTGCTCCTGGACGGCAGGCGCTCGGAGAGATGCCGATTCCCGAGACGCACCCGATGCTGCTCGACACTGCAAGAAAGGTGATGACGTCTGGCGTATGGAAGAGATGCGAAAAAGTTTGATGATGATGTCAGGTGCGGTATCCTTTGCGGTGTCCCAGGGTGGCTTGTTTCTGATCGACGTTTTGATTTCTTGTACCGTTCGCAGTGCCGTATCAACATAGTTCTACATGGTATTGTATGCTTCTCGAACAAAGTTTTTTTAACATCCCCAACGGCAACCAACCCCTGGATCAACCCACATAATCCATCGCTGCCCGGTCCACACTCATCACACGTGCATACTCCAACAACAACCTATCTCGGCATTGTATCAGTATCAACTTTTCATCGTGCTGCCCACGCACCGATACAAGTACGCCGTCATGTCCTCCCTCCTCCAAAACCGCTGACTCCACACCTGTCCCGCGCGTGCGATCCGTCGGGCCAAGGCATCGTGGACGCGGAAAAACGACACCGCGTCGTACAGGTCGGCATAGGAGACTTGGATTGGGATGTAGTGCACCCACGGCGCGATGCGCGAGGTGTACCTAGTGTGACCATGATCAACGTCAGCATCCGAGATACGTGCGTATATGCGCACCATTCTGGATAAATGGTGGCCTTGAAGACGAGGGCGTTGCTCGTCATGAGCCGTTTAAACCGGCCTGACCACCCGTTTCCGTCCACCTAGCGTCACACACCAGGTCAAGCACAAAACGCACGAAACTAACTCAACACGCACGTCGAGAATAAACTTGTACTGGCCCTCTTCATGTCTGTCCTGCACCTCCAGAAACCTCCACAACCGTGCCATCTCATCGCACGTCCCACCATCCTCGTCGCATGCGATGGGTCTGTCGGTAAACGCAATGTCCATCCACGCGGAATTCACCCGCGAGAGTGGTACATTCCGTGGTTGACCCACCGGGGTCGCCTCTCCGCCACTCACGCTCTTGCGCGGGGGGACGCGCAACACGCTCACGTTGCCCTCGAATGCATTCGCAAGCGTGACGAGGCGTGCACGGTGTCCATTCGTCCACCACGAATCTGGGGACGCATACATCCCCGTCGTACGTCCCCGCCATCCCAATCTCTCGTTGACCTTGCGGTCCCACGGGAGGTCCCCCGCAAACGCCCCTTCGTCTTCGTCCTTGTCCGGGTCCAAATTGGACTCAAATGCCCAGCCGTACGGCACGGGCGGACGAATGTCGTGGTGGAGCAAGGTGGCGCAGAATGAAAAGCGCGGTACGAGGGTGCGTTGTGGGAAGGGTCCAGTCTTGTGCGAGAGGAATTGGCCGTGGGTAGTGAGCAGCGAGGGGTGCATGCAGGGGTCCATTGTGTCCCGATGGGAGGCGATAAATGTTTTGGGAGACGAGGGCGCAATGGGTGCAGACGAGGATGGGCGTACGGGTGGATGACGACGGGCGGGCGAGTCGGGTGGACATGCTTGAATCCAGCCGTGTTCTGTGACTGGAGGTATGTCGGCGCGCATGAGCGCTGTCATGGGGTCATAAACACGTTCAGAATGGTCACTGTGTAGACGTACTCGTCCCGTTGGCGGCTGCCTCGAGTGCTATAGTCTTGATATACCAGTCCGAGAGCATGTCTGGATTATCAAAGGGAGAAACCGTGATGCGCAGCGGGGGTAACTCGTGCTCCACCTCGCGAACAAGGGCGATAATGTTGTGGATCCCTGTTTGCAACTGTTGTCTCTCTTGGGGGAGGGTCGAATGGATGACCTCGAGTCGAGAATGGGTGTCAGTTTTTTGGACGGTTACGATGAGATCGTGCATCTCGAGCTCTTGTTGTGTACGTGCCAATTCGTGCGGGTCGATTCCCCAAAAGGGTTCCAAGTCTTCGAATATCTCGTCGTACTCGTCAGGGAGCTGAACGCGATGTCTCACGACGTAATCCCACCTAAATATCAATGTAAGTGCGATCACATACCACACCCACGCAGACGCACCATTTATCGAAACCGAGGGGTGGCGCCCGGCGATAACGGCCTCTGTATTCAGCAACGGCCTCGTCGAGTGTGCGACTCGCCCGTGCGCGTTTCTCATCCCATGCTGCCTCTGCGTCCCGGATGAGTTGGAAGATGGGGTGGGGCGCGTCGGGCTGGACGACAAGGCGTCCATCGGGGGTGAGGGTATGTTTTGTGATGAGAGCCCGGGCGTGCTCCCTGACAGATCGCGGCGACTTGATCTCTCGAGCGACGTCCTCGGGGTGGACGATAGAACGGAGAGAGAGGACGAGGATGGAGGCGATAAGGATGGCGGTGAGGTATCTACGCGAGGTGGACCTGCGAAGGGATATCCATCCACGCATGGTGTTGGAGAGGGAGATAGGGAACTGCGTGGGGATTGGAGGGGCTGCCAGCGTCGTTGATATCGATATTCATAGTATCGAGTGGTCTGGTGACCAGACCAATAGTACTCTGGTCACCGGACTGCATTTCGAGTGGGGATTCGATGGTGAGTAGCGTGATGCCATGTCACCTGGGACAGGAACAAGTCCGTGTTGGATCCGCGAAGATAAGAGCAACGAGGCTGCCATTCGAAGGTGTCGAAGAGGCGCTGGATCGGTGACGGAGCGGAGTCCGTTGTGGCAGTGGCGCTCCCCCAATCCGAGTCAGAGTAAGTACGTTGGGGCTTTGTACGAGTCCTTGTACAGACCGCCAACAGTGTGGAGCAACCGGGCGTGTCTTTTTGCACAACCAAACTCGAACCCAACGTCATCAGCGCTCCGAGCGACTCATCGTAAGAGTCCTAGCGCTCAAGTGTTTGTGAACAGGCACCTAGAACGCACCAGACCAAGTTCAACCTCATAGTGCAGCTCTGTTTCGTAATGAGGTATACAGCACTCCGCTTGGCCAAGTGACGGGGACTTCGGGAACTGGCGCCAGTGATAGGGCCTCTCGATTTCGCACCACTTTCCGCACTGCCCCCGACTCATACTTAGACGCGGCGGGTCAGAACTTAGTACATACACTCAAAATAGGCAACAGTAGGCTACGCCCAGTCCCTGATGGCGCAACTCGTGCTCGACTTTCCATCAACCGCACCCACAGTGGTCGTCCTCCCTATCGGTCTGTCTCCTTCTCGCTTTCCACTGATTTCCATTAATTGGTGTACAAAAGTCTGTTTATGCCAGACATCCGCCCACCCACTTTCTCTCCATCAAGTCATCTGTCAATGACAGTCAACTCACGTTATGATCGACTTCTACGCCAAAACTGGTCTCATTGTGTCGCGTCACGTCGCATGCCACTTCCTGTGGAGTTCATACAAACCTCGTCAATAATTGGTGATCACTCGTAGCGCTCTCGCTCTAACGGTCATCTCATGAACTGTACGGTACTTATCACATATCATTCAGCGAGTGAGTCATGGTCGTCTCTCTACCGTGTCACGCTAATCACAGCACATCCAGACAGTAAGTGATCATCGAATTCTGGTTCCCACACCCAAGCACAGACTTCGTCATTATTTTTGCATGTAGCATGTGAGTGATCGTGAATTTCGTGCGATTACAGTCCTCTCACGACGACTGCATCGTACCGGTCACGTTCAATCCAGGTTGTGAGTCGTCCTCCACTCCATACTTTCGTAGCTGACTTATGAGCTCATCCTCCTGGTCAAATTCCATCCAGATTGTGAGTACTCATCCACGCTGTCACGGCAGTCTGAGGACGTATCGTGTAGTGAGTGAGTGACAGTCGAATCCGCGGATTCTTAGGTGCTTCTCACCTTTCGTCTAGCTCGTAAGTTAACCTCCAATCTATCCTATCGCAGCCGTCTGACGATGTATCGTGCTTGCCGTACTCCATCTAGGATGTAAGTCGTGGACGCACACATACTTTTACAGCCGTCTACTGACATGTCATGTGATTCCATCCAGGATGGAGTGAGCAATCTTTGTGTCAATGCTTTCGTAGCCCTCTGACGAATGTATTGTGATTATCGCATCCCATCTAGGAAGTGAGTAACAGTTAATTCGATGCGTTTGCAGCTGTCTGACGCCCGCCTCATGCTTGTCGCGCTCCGACTAGTTTGTGAGTGATCGTTGAATCCATGGTTCAACGTTCAACATCAGTCCTACGATCGTATCATGCCTATCACATCCTATCTAGCGAGTGAGTGATTGTCAAATCCACGCTTTCACAGCCACCTTACCACCGTGTCGTGCTTGTCGCATTACATCCAGGATGTGAATGATTGTACGACGCGACAACAGGCCTTGTCGTTTGTTTTGCATGCCGCCCAGTATGTGAGTGAGCACCAACTCAAAGCTATCACAACCGTCCGATGACCGTATGGTTGTGTCGCATCACATCTAGCATGTGAGTGCTTGTCAGATCCTTGCCTTCGGAGCCGTCTGACCACTGTATCGTGCCTATGAAGGATGTGAGTTGCACTCCAGCCCATGCTTTCACAGCCGTCTGACGACCATACCTTACGTGTCGCTTCCCATCTAGTTTGTGAGTGACCATCAACTCCGGCCATCACAACCATCTCACCACTGTGCGGTGGTTGTCGCATCCCATTTAGCGAGTGAGTGATCGTTAGGTCAATGTTTTCATAGCCCTCTCATACTTGCCGCATCCCGTCTAGAGCGTAAGTGATCATCGACTTCTAGTTTCATGGACGCAATCAAAACCTGATCTTTCTTTTTGCATGTCATCCAGTCTGTGAGTATCACAGTCGTTCCACGATTGTCTCATGCTTGTTTCATGCGACCTAGCTCGTGAGTGATTATCCAGTCCATGCTTTCCCCTCCGTCCGACGACTGTACATCTCTAGACAGTGAGTGACTGTCGAATGCGTGCCTTGATAGATGTCTGATCACCATATCTTGCTCGTTGCATGTCATCTAGTTGGTGAGGGATTGTCCAATCCATGTATTCATCTGACGACCGTGTCGTGGTTGTCGTATTGCATTTAGGCTGTGAGTGATCGCTGAGTTCACTCTTTCACAGCCGTCCGACGACCGTATCTTACTGGTCGCATCCCATCTAGAGAGTGAGTGATCATCCGATCTATAGTTTCGGACCCGTCTCACAAAGTATCGTGCTTGTCTCATCCTATCTAGGAGGGTTCAGGCGCGTATCAATCCAATTTAGCAAGTGAGTGATCGTCGGAACATTCACTGACGACTGACACATCGTGCTTGTCGTATCTCATCTAGCGAGTGAGTGAATGTCCATTCCATTTTATCACATCCGTATCATCATGATGGTTCTCGCATTCCATCTAGGATGTGGTTATATTCAAATAGATGCAATCACAGCCATCTCACGATGTACGGTACTTCTCGTGACCATCTAGATGTAAGTCGTGGCTATCACTGCCATCTCACGACATATGGTGCTTCTCGTGTACCATCCAGGGAGTAAGTGGTCCCGGAATGCATGCTCTGGAAACCATCTCATGACTGTATCATGGTTCTCGCATACTCTAGCAAGTGATGCGCGTCGTGACGTCGGCTGATTGCGACGGAGGGCGATGGAGAGTGAGTGCGGGTGGCAGCGCGAATTAAAGCGCTTCCACCTGGCCGATGGTGAGCTGCTTACTTGATTTGCTTGAGGCTTGAAGGATGCACGTAGCTGGTGGGGACCATGACGTGGTCCGGCGTCAGCAATCGGTCGAAGTGAAAACTCGAGCGGGTACGGGGAAGGAAACACTTCCCATGGGTCGGCCAAAGACCGCGCTGTGCGAGTCGCTTCACTCGTCCGACATTAGTGCGAGACAGGCAGCAGCTCAAGGGTTATGCAACGCGTCATGCATTATTTTCTCAATTAGTCTCACATTCTACGTTGTTGTCTTGCTACATAGATATGTGCAATCGACATTCTTGCCGTTTTTGCTTGCATGTGAGTCGCGCAAGTGACGTGAAGCAGCCATTCATGCTACAAGGGAGGAGTCGATACAATGTCTCCTGACAAAATATCTGTGCATGTTGAACTATATGTACATGAGCCAAGGCGTCTAGAAATGCCAGGAATGCAAAGCTGAAGGGACGCACCTAGTCACTGGTCCTCGTCCTCGTCATCTGGCTCCCATGGATCAAGCGCGTCGAAGTACCATTTCGGCCGCACCGACTTGTCCAATCCGAGTTCTTCCTGCACCATTTGGATCACATCCTCTTGATCCTCGTCGATAAGCACCTTCTCTTCCACCGTGTAGTTGTCATAGAGCGAGAGGATTACACCGCAGTCGGCTGTGGGTCCAAACGGCCAGCCAAATTCGAGTTCGTACTCGACCTCTTGTGACAAACGTTCTGTGGCCACAAGCGTAGATACGGGAGCCAGTACTTGGTAGACCGGCTAGGGAGAGAGACTGTGAGAAGAGAGGGAATGCGGGCCAACGCCCTGGCTAACTGCCAACAACTTGAAGCCGACGCGTCGTGCTACTCCGGCATCTCCCGGCCTGGACCCCTGTCACTCCTACCCTTGCTCTCCTACCTCTCGTGACGCGGCCCTATTCCACTGGGCAAAGCGGGGGAGATCAAATTGTGCTTGTCCGCGTATTTGTAGAGGTCAAAAACATGGACGGGAATCGCGAAGTGGACCAATGGAGGGTGAAACGCGAACACGTGACCATTATACCCAACAAAAGATTCTTCAGGCAGTCAATGCTTCGGACGTCGCTCGCATACCGTGACTGCGACGGAGGGTGATGGGGAGAGTGAGTGAGGGCGGGCGGCAGGGCGAATTAAAGCGCTCTCCATTTCCACTTGGCCGATGGTAAGCTGCTTACTTGATTTATTTGAAGCTTGGAGGACATAGCTGGTGGGGATCATGACGTGGTCCGGCCGTGGCAATCGGTCGAAATGAAAGCTAGAGCGGGTGCGGGAAGTGGCACGAAGGAAACACTTCCGATAGGTCGGCCAAAGACCGTGCTCTGTCACTTCACTCGTCCGACATCAGTACGAGACAGGCAGTCAGCTCTAGGGTTATGCAACGTGTCATGCGTTATCTGCCTTTATCTCTCTAGTCTCGCATTCTACATTGTTGTCTCGCTACATGGATATGTACAATCGATATCCTTGCCGTTTTTACTTGCATGTGAATCACGCAAGGGACGTGAAGCAGCTATTCATGCTACAAGGGAGGGGTCGATGCGTTGTCTCCTGTGACAAAGTATCCGTGCATGTTGAACTACATATATGTATGAGTTAGGGCGCCAGGAATGCAAAGCTGAAGGAACGCACCTGGTCACTGGTCCTCGTCCGAGTCATCTGGCTCCCACGGATCAAGTGCGTCGAAGTACCATTTCGGCCGCATCGACTTGTGCAATCCGAGTTCTTCCTGCACCATTTGTATCACATCCTCTTGGTCCTCGTCGATAAGCATCTTCTCCTCCATGCTGAAGTTGTCGTAGAGCGACAGAATTACACCGCAGTCGGCCGTGGGTCCAAACGGCCAACAAAGATCAAGTTCGTACTCGACCACTTGTGACAAAAGTTTCGTTGCCTTGAACGCCGATTCGGGAGATACTACGTTGGGAACGCGGGGGAGGTACTCGGTCAAATTGTGCTTGTCTGCATATTCGTAGAGGACATCGGCATCGAGGGGGATCGCGAAGTGGACCAACGGAGGGTCTGAGTTATCCGCGGTGACGCGATACTGGTCCGGAAGTTGAGCCATAGGAGACCGCGACGCGTAAATCTGGAGAAGCTCCTACATGGAAGGCATTAGCAGCATTATGTACCTGAGAGAACACAGCACGAACGGGATGAATGTTTCGTTTGCGGTTTATGTACCCGGATTTTGATGGTTGGCTAGACATGGTATGATAGCACGCTAGGATGGCAAGTGAGGAGAGGGAGGTTGGGCTTTAAATGCACAAGCACGATCACGTGATGACAATGGATTCCCCAGTCCACCGTCACGGTGGCACTCTGAACCGGGCTTCCAATGGATTTCGCTCGTTTTCTTTCGGTGATCGCGGTAAGCGTCTGTGACAGCCAGTAACACCAATTCGGTATATGGCAGACAATAAGTATGTGGGTGACGAAGAAAGCGACTGCGGCGCCACAGTGACACTGGCAGGTGTGGGTATTGACCACCTGAATTCTTGGAGACCATAACAGGCCGACAATGGTGACCTGACCGGTCATGGCCAATGATTGCTCCACACCACTGTAATCCACACACTTTCTGTCATTGAATTAGAATAATGGTGCTCACGGTATATATGTCGGACCTTCAGTGAGTCTGTCCTTCATACACATCGTACTTCCACTCCCACTAAGATCCAGAACTCGTGATGTCTTCCTCAGATTCTCTGGTGAGCTCACAAGCTTTCATGAATGTCCAATGTCTCACTGAGTGTTGCCTTCACTCATAGGTGGAATTATGTTCCACGCAAGAGTCTTTCCGTTATCTCCGTGCGCTGTTGGCCTATGCGTCTAACAACGCAAGAAACGAAAGCTCACTTTATGGGGCGGTCAACTTTATTCTTACTCTCTTTTGTGCAAGTGCGAGGGTCACAGCTACGAAATTCGAGGACCTCTACTTGGGATCTTTTCCCCAAAAAGATCTCAAGATGTCCAGACTGGGAAGGAAGTTTCGGGCGCCTGACTTTACTGTCCTCGTCGTCCAATCTGCCCTTAGTCAACAATCCACTGAGGAAAAGATTGAGGATATGGGCCCTTTTATATGGGAGGTGAAAGTCAGCATAGAAAAACTCACCTGGTTTGGAGAAAGAAGGTCCAAGCCGCTACATCTTGCTGAGCATTGCTTTAAACATTTCTGCCAAGTTGTTGAACAGGTTACATTTGCTAAAGCCAAATTTAACCAGAAACCGATCTATATCCTGCTTAGCATCGATATTTGGTTCGTCCTTCTTCACTTCCCAGGCGATCCTCCTTCTCTTGGGTGGACCACGAAAGGCGGAAGGAGAAAACCCCACCTTCCTCCTTCGGAGTTTTACAAGTTTTACAATTATGTTGCTGTTGCGCCCGCTCGGATTTTCAATGAAGACTGTACAGCATTTTCTCCCGAGTTTCTCTATGCGTTGCAGCTGTCCGTCGCAAACCTAACTGACGTGACTGTAACACCACATCCATCCTTTCGTGCCCCGGAAGGCACGGCGGAATTGATTTCTACAGAGGTATGCCACATTTGCTTCCTTCCGCTTTTGAATATTGAGTAACATCTATATACAGTTGGAGAAGTATCTGTCCAGTGCAAAGTTCGAGGAAGAAGGGCGACGTGCAGAAATCGAGAATAAGTTTGCCATGGGTGAAGAAGATACGGACGAGCGGAGTGCCGGGTGGTCTGC
>MU130815.1:14327-29670 GCA_015039435.1 Imleria badia
GTGGGCGTGGCCGCCCGCGAGCGTGACAGTGTCTTTTCGCCGCCAGCCCTCACTTTGGTCATGTTTTTGCGGAGAGCCGCGTCCCTCGGCGTTCTTCTGTTTCTGTTTCTGTTACGCCATAACGCTGCCGCACTCAGTACGCTTGTGGACGATGCGTTGTGGCGGTTGTCGTGTGCGGGTTTGGGGACCCCAGCGGGTTTCGTGGGCTTGGTTTGGGATGCATCGGTACGGTATCTAGATAAACCAACGATACTCTGGTCTAGCTTTCCTGCCGCACCCGGCGCGACGACACAGAGGTTGATGATGATCAACATCGTGAGGATATTGGAAGCTGTGAAGGAAAGCATGTCCCGCCGGCGCGTTCACAAAGGGCGTTTGTAATGTAGAAATTCCAGTGCGACCGCTTGCTCTGCAAGGGTGGCGAGAAAGATTTATGTGGGGAGATTCGTGGGGGAATGAAGTTGAGACAGTGGACATAAATATGATTTTCGGTTGACGCGTGCGCGTCGTGGTCACGTGGATTGATTTCGCATCCATTCAAACACCTCAGTGGTACGAAAATTGACGGTGTTAGCACAACAAATCTTCTGTTATCTACTTGAATAGTTTCCTGCTTGATCCCGCTCAACTGTTGTACATTTTCGTCTCAGTTTTTTCATACAGCATCGTTATACACAACACAAGACACGTTCTCGAGATTGGCCTACAAAGGTGAGTATCTATGACAATCCAGTGCCCCTTACGTTTGTAAGAAGGCTGACGCGACCATGACGCGACTATGAGAAGTGTCATGCGGGACCGAAGCCTGTAATTGCAAGGCACAAGCCAAATCATCTGGATAGCAGCTCTGCCGATGGGTGTGAGCATCGTCGCTTTTCCTCCCTTCCGGCTCGGCGAAATCTTGGCGAGGAAACTCTTCCTGCGTGCAGAGCCCCAGCTCGAGGAGGCCATGCTCCAGGAAATTGAATCTCTGCTCTCGGCCATAGCATTGGCAAACGAGTCTCAGTACTCTGTATGTCTCTGGAAGGGTAGCTTTCCCCTCGGGGTCGTTGATGGCCAGGCCATTCATTGGTAATCGGACGCCACTTTACTGCAATTCGTCGTTTGTGGCGACCTCAGCGACGACACGGAATGAGGGGATGTGACGGGGGACAAGCTGCCGCCATAGCCAATCGGGACCTCGTCATCACTGCTGAATAGCCCCGAGGTGTATGTGCTGGCAGTGATGATAAGAGTTGAACTGAGAAAACTGAGAATGTGTTTGAATGTCGGAGAAACCAGACATGAGAGACGACAACTGGCGCGAAACTTGAATAACTGTTGCCGAGACTAGGAATTTCCACCGTGCTCCAAGTCGAGGCACTGGCAGCGGCCTGGGATCGGACCGCGGTGTTGAAGCTTTCAAGCCAGTCACGGTGGATTCGAAGTTGAAGTGTCACGTTAACTGTAACTTGACTAACGGAGGATCTGGGTCGCAAAGTTCGAGAAGTTCCTACATAAGTAGCAATCTGTACTTGAGAGAACACAGGACGAACGGGTTTAAGCTTTCGTTGGCGGTTCAACTTGAAGTACCCGAATTTTGATGGCTGGGTGGGTAAAAGACATTGTATTCACGCGTAGTAGAAGGAAACGCGAGCACGTGATGGAATTCTGTCCTCTCATGTTCTATGCCAGTGTCATTTCTTCCGTGTCTTTCTATATAGATGTATAGAATAAATTCAGCTGGCAGCGAGTCGCAAAAGGGAAGCAGCTACTTGTTATCCTACACGCCCTATATCCATATTTCCACGACTCCTCCTGCGACATAGAATTGCAATCTTTCGTATATGTTGTGCTAGATATACATCAGTCACTCCTAAGAATGCAGAATGTGTGCAAAGCAGAAGGGACCCACCTAGTCAGTCTCATCGTCCCAGTCGCCCGAATCATCTACGTCGAAATACCATTTCGGCCGTACGGATTTGTTCAATCCGAGTTCCTCCTGCACCATTTGGAGGACATCCTCTTGATCCTCATCAATAAGCATTTTGTCCTTCCATCGTGTAGTCGTCATAGAGCGACAGGATTACACCGCAGTCGGCTGTGGACCCAAACGGCCAGCCAAATTCGAGTTCGTACTCGACCTCTTGTGACAATCGTTCTGTTTCCATGAGCGCGGATACGAGAGAGAGTACACGGGGAAAGCGGGGGATGTACTCGATCAAATCGTGCTTGTCAGCGTATCTGTAGAGGTCAAAAACATGGACGGGAATCGCGAAGTGGACCAATGGAGAGTCTGGGTTAGCCGCAGTGACGCGATACCGGTCCGGAAGTTGGTTCATGGGACACCGCGACGCGTAACGCTCGAGCATCTCCTTGAACTATATGGAGGTGTTAGTGGCATTCTGCAGGTGAAGAAACGGCACGAACGGGACAGCGCTTTCTACGTTCGCTGTGCAAGTATGCGGATAGTGATGACTGGGTAGGTATGGTATGGTAGTGAGGGATACCTCCGCAGTATGGTGAAACGCGATCACGTGATGCGCGTCCACGATTGGTACTCGACAAAAGATTCTTTAGACGTCGCTCACCGTGACGTCGGATGATTGCGATGGAGGGTGATGGTGTGAGTGAGGGCGAGCGGCAGCGCTCTCCGGTTCCACGAACTGTCCTTGGCCGATGCTAATAGTCGAACTGCCACGCGTACGGCGAGCCCTGCAGCATACATGTTAGAGAAAGACAACGATGTGACAAGACAAACCGGTGGGGATGTAGTCCTCAGCAACGATCAGCTGGACTTGATTTACTTGAAGCTTGAAGGGCACGGCTGGTGGGGACCATGACGGTCGAAGTGAAAACTCGAGCGGGTGCGGGAAGTGGCGCAAAGGAAAGACTTCCGATAGGTCGGCCAAAGACCGCACTCTGTCGCTTTACTCGTCCGACATCAGTACGAGACAGGCAGTCAGCTCTAGGGTTATGCAACGCGTCATGCATTATCTGCCTTTATCTTCTCAATTAGTCTCGCATTCTACATCGTTGTCTCGCTACATAGATATGTACAATCAATACCCTTGCCGTTTTTGCTTGCATGTGAGTCGCGCAAGGGACGTGAAGCAGTTATTCATGCTACAAGTGAAAAGTCGATGCGACGTCTCCTGTGACATGGTATCCGTGCATGTTGAACTACATATATGAGTTAGGGTGCCTAGAAATGCCAGGAATGCAAAGCTGAAGGAACGCACCTGGTCACTGGTCCTCGTCCGAGTCATCTGGCTCCCACGGATCAAGTGCGTCGAAGTACCATTTCGGCCGCATCGACTTGTCCAATCCTAGTTCTTCCTGCACCATTTGGATCACATCCTCTTGGTCCTCGTCGATAAGCATCTTCTCCTCCATGCTGAAGTTGGTATACAGCCCCAGAATGATGCCACAGTCGGCTGTGGGTCCAAACGGCCAACGAAAATCAAGTTCGTACTCGACCACTTGTGACAAAAGTTTCGTTGCCTTGAACGCCGATGTGGGAGATACTACACTGGGAACGCGGGGGAGGTACTGGGTCAAATTGTGCTTGTCTGCATATTCGTAGAGGACATCGGCATCGAGGGGGATCGCAAAGTGGACCAACGGAGGGTCTGAGTTATCCGCGGTGACGCGATACTGGTCCGGAAGTTGAGCCATAGGAGACCGTGACGCGTAAATCTGGAGAAGCTCATACATGGAAGGCATTAGCAGCATTATGTACTTGAGAGAACACAGCACGAACGGGATGAATGTTTCGTTTGCGGTTTATGTACCCGGATTTTGATGGTTGGCTAGACATGGTGTCGATAATAATGAGGGAAACCGATCACTCGAGTCTGGGCAAGGAGAACGCGTAGAAGGAACGCGATCACGTGATGGATTTGATTGTCACGCCGACTGGCCGTAAGTTGAGTAACAATGACATTAAGAGGTGCTGGAATCAATCCTTGACGGTTTCAAGTTCTTCTTCTGTTCTATATCATTTCTCTCGCAAGTCTCGCTACATAGTTATATACAATAAATTTCACCTTGCAATGCTTCGTGAAAGGGATGCGAAGCAGTTATTCGCTATCCTACAACGGAGGAGCCACGCCCAATATCCATATCGACACGTGGTCCCCCGTGACAAAACATCGCTATTTTCTTCATGCAAGCTGGCTAGACATATATTAGCTACTGTTCCTAACAGCACAAGGTATGCGAAACCGAAGAGACCCACCTAGTCAGACTCATCGTCCGAGTCGCCCAGATCATGGATGTCGAAGTACCATTTCGGCCGCACAGATTTGTCCAATCCGAGTTCTTCCTGCACAATTTGGATCACATCCTCTTGATCCTCGTCGATAAGCAGCTTCTCCTCCATCGTGTAGTTGTCATAGAGCGACAGGATTACACCGCAGTCGGCTGTGGGTTCAAACGGCCAGCCAAATTCGAGTTCGTACTGGACCTCTTGTGATAAACGTTCTGTTGCCGAGAGTGCCGATGCGGGGGATATGGGTACATGGGGAAGGTGGGGGATGATCTCGATCAAATCGTGCTTGTATGCGTATTCGTAGAGGTCGAAGATATCGACGGGAATCGCGAAGTGGACCAGTGGAGGGTCTGGATTTGCCGCAGTAACACGATACCGGTCCGGAAGTTGGTTCATGGGACATCGCGACGCGTGAAGCCGGAGCATCTCCTTAGACTACATGCAGGTGTTAGTAGCATGCTGTAGCTGAGGAAAACGGCACAAACGGGGCAGTGCTTTCGACGTTCTCTGCTCAAATATGCGGATACTGACGACCGGGTAGGCATGGTTGATAGTGAGGGAAACGGTTCACTTTAGAAAAACTAGGGTGGCGAGGGCTTTGAAGATGGGACTCGCTGCGCTTACATACCAAACGATTCGTGATCATGTGACGAGGGCTCGCTGAGTGCCGGTTGAACAATGGTACGGGACAACAAGACAGCATTTACCGAGAAGAACAATAAAGTTTAAGCTGAGAGTGTAGTTTTCGACCACCTTTGACCGCCCAACCCTTAATTCTTAAAGGATAACAAGCTACAATGGTGACATTTCTTGTGGACCGTCATCCACCTCCTTTCCATTTTTGAACAACAATAATGGTGCTCACTGTATATATAGTGCGCCCAGCGAGTCCACCATTCATACGCATCGCACTGCGTGTGCTCACATACCTTTACTTGAATCCCAGACTCGTGATGTCTTCCTCAAGTAGTACTCTGGCCACGGTGAGCTCATTCAAGTTAGCCCCGATGGATGTGCAATATCTCACTGAGTGTTGCATTCACTTCAAATAGGAAGGACTTTACTCCATGCAGGAGTCGTTCAGTCATCTTCGAGCATTATTGGATTACGCATCTAACTACCCTGGCAACGAAAGCTCCGTCTATGGGGCGGTAAGCTTCATTCTTACTCTCTTTTGTACCAGCGCAAGAGTCACAGCTACGAAATTCAAAAACCTTCACTTGGCCTCTTTTCCTCAGAAGGATCTGAGGATGTCCAAGGAAAAGAAGGAGTTTCGGGCACCTGACTTTACCATTCTCATCGTTCAATCCGGGTTTGGCCAACAATTCACTCAGGGGAAGATTGAGGATATGGGCCCTTTAATATGGGAGGTGAAAGCCACTGGCAATTCCGCACATCTGACTTGGTTCGGAGAAGGAAGAGATGAACAGCCAGACATGGGTTACTTGTTCATGCCACATTTCCACCAAATTGCTTCGCAGGTTACATATGCCAAAGCCAGATTTAACCAGAAACCAATCTACGTCCTGCTCAGCAACAATATCTGGTTTATCCTTCTCCACTTCCCAGGCAATCCCCCGTCCGTTATGCGGAACAGTAGCAAAAGGTGTAAAGCCCGACTTCGTCCTGCGGACCTCTCCAAGTTTAACAACTATGTTGTTGTCGGGCCGACTCCACTGGTCAATGAAGACTGCACAGCATTTTCGCCCCAGTTTCTCTATGCGTTGCAGCTGTCTGTCGAAAACCTAACCAATGTGACTGTAACGCCACATCCATTTTTTCGAGCCCCGGAAGGAACGGCGGAAGTTGTTTGCGCACAAGTATGTCACATTCACTTGTCTCCCCTGTTGAATATCGAGTGACATCTATTGCAGTTGAAGAACCAACGGTTGAGTGCAAAATTCGAGGAGGAAGGGCGACGTGCAGAAATCGAGAATAGGTTTGCCCGGGGTGAAGAAGATACGGACGAGCGGAGTACGGGGTTGTCTGCATCTGAAGAGCTTGAGACAGATGTTGAAAACCAAAAACATCCCGCTGCAATCCCTGCTACCGTGGATCACTTCTTGACAAGTCCGGCAAAAACACGCTCAAAGGACACCGCACTGAAGTCACGTGCACCCGCTAAAGCTTCCACCCAGTCGGGACCGTCAAATGAAGTAAGTTTTCTCTCGTGCTTGGATGAACAAAAGGTTTTCTGACATATAAACAAGACTGCGAATATCGCGGGTCCCTCCAGGACTCGGGGGGTGGCTGTGCTTGTAAGTAACACCTCCCAGATGCAACAACAGCAATTGCTTATATCTGAAAGAATCCGGTGTCTGTAGGGAAGGTGCGTCTGCCATTAGTTCGCCCCCGACGCAAGGCAGCAGAGAAAACGGTTGGCTATAAGAAGGATGTGCATGAGCAGCCGGTGGTTGGAGATGACTAACTGCAGCATAGGCAATTTTTCATTGTAATACCTGTCATTGTTGTTGTAGACTTGTCGAAGCTTAAGTACGAAGAACGCAACATGAACCGGATCTCAAGATCTCACTGAGGCGTGCACTAGTCTGCACCACGACTCTGCAATTTGTACCCACGTGTTCATAAACGACATATCATGTCCTCGATTTCCAAGAGAGCTCATGCGTCGGCCATGATCCAGCGTGGCCTTGTTATCATTTGGTGTACGAAACTAACTAGGAACAACTGACCTCAGGCTCCCCAAAGTCATAGATACCTGGGACCGCCACGGCACACCCGCTCGATCCTGATGCGAATTACAGCTCTGCTGATCATCCGCGCTCTCGCAGCATCGCAGACAGAACCGATTTGCAGACGGTTCCACCCTATGCATTGAAAAAGCCAGAATGATGCACTATCACAGGACATGGAAAAAATGTCTTACTGTGCGATGAAGCTTGCCCCATAGCCTCCAAAACGTGCACTGTGCACCGTTGGGGTACCGGACGTCAAATTGCTCGCCATCGTCGTTGTCCGCAAAAGGAAACTTGCTAGCGTGCAACCGGTGATCTGAAGTGAACCACAGTGGCTCGAATAGCCACATCCACCTGGAAGGGGTAGAAGCAGGGTAGCACATGGCTTTCCCCTCGGGGTCGTTGATAGCCAGGCCATTCATTGGTAAGTGGACGCCACTTTGCCGCACATCGTCATCTGTGGCGAGCCGAGCAACGACACGGAATGAGGGGAGATACACAAACTTGGCATGAGGTCCACCGTCCGACGACCGAGTTTGCTTCGCCTTTTCTTTTCGTATATTTTGCCTTTTGCCTTGGCTTCTCCAAACGGAACGTAGTAGACGAGCAAGTATCGACGGTTCTCCGGAGTCTTGGAAAAAGATGCGGTACCACTGATTTCGGCGTGAGCGGTCGCCGAGCCGGTCTCTCCAGGCCAAAGGGGTAGGATCATGTAGAGCCAGTCATCTGGAATCTGATCGAGATCAGACTTCGATGGCTTATGAAGGTTCAGAAGGCCGACGTCTCTGAAAGCAGCATCTAGCTCATTGAGGATGCGATCACTCTCTTGTTGGTTCTTTTCGCCAGTGATCAACCAGGGGGGTTGGAACGCTCGAGGTTGGGGTGCGAATACGCCTGTTCCCGAGCTGCGGGAGATGCGGGAGAAAGGTCTTGCGAACTTCGAAGAGTCACCTTGAGCATGGTTATCGGCTTGTGCATGCAGGTTCCTAGGATCCAATCCACTAAAGGCTTCGAGGTGCGTATAGGTTGGTGATCGTCGGAGTCGGAGTCTAGTGATTCACGACGTCGTCGATTGATTGGGATCGACGATCTTTTGCTCTCTGGAGCCTTGGCAGAATCGCCGGCTAATATGACAGGTAGTAACACCGTCTTCAAGTTTTTGGTGCTGGTGTACTGTTTCCTCCACCTTCTTCGGTGCCAGCATGATTGCAAGTCACAAATTAAGGTGAGTCATTGGAGCCCCGTGATTGGCGACTACAGTCCATAGTTCGTGTCTGCTATCCCGTCCTCCATCAGTTGCCACTGGAACTTGCAAGTAGTGTGTACCGACTACGATCAGAGTACACGCTCGTCACGTCACAGTGCAAGTGTAGGACAGCAGTGTAAGCTTATCGGACTTAATCGTTACATGCGTTGTTTCCGTTTCACTTGAAGGATAGAAAGTCGATGAGTATCAGGATGATAAGAGCTGATCTGAGAGAAGTGAGAATGGGTTTGAATGTTGGAGAAACCAGAAATGAGAGACGACAACTGGCGCGAAACTTGAATACTAGTAGCTGTTGCCGAGACTAGGAATTTCTACCGTGCTCGAGACGCTGGTAGCGGCCCGGGATCGGACCGCGGTGTCGAAGCTTTCAAGATCACGGTGGATTTGAAGTCGAAGTGTCGCTTCAACTGTAACTTGTTAAAATTCAACTTAGCTTGAACTCCGAATAGTTATTACTACTCGTCGTTCATGTTGAGAGAGTACTTGTACAGTAACACTAATATGATGGTGACTACAATACTTCTATTAACTGCCGGACGTCCGTCGATCAAGACCCCCCGCTATTCATCACCTCCTGCATGGCCATCCATTCACCCCTGTCTATATCTACATCCCCGGTCTGCACCCGACGCCGTCCACCCTTCCCACTGACCCCCAATTCCCTCGAACGTGTCGTCCTCAGTCCTTGCGCTTGCTTTGCGAGATGTTTCACCTCCGCAAACTCGTCCGTCGCCTGGGCCCGCAAAAATGCAGCGCTCCTCGCCCTATGCACCAAACAATCGGGTCGTGGATATCCCTCCTCCACCATACCCGCCCCACCTTCGTTTACGCCCTCTCCCACATCCATCGGCCGCCCATCCCGCCACAACGATCCACCCGTCCGCTCCAGCGTTTTCACGATATTCAAACTCTCCCCAGGGGGAATCGCCAACGGGTGCGACGGCGTCTCACAGGTCATGTCCACCTCCTTTCTCAACACCCGATCCACGTCCACCGCCGAAAAGAACGCCACGCCCTGCGGGAGATCGTCCATACCCAACTTGAACGCAAACAAACACCGCGTCCACACGTTCGCGATTTGCAACGCCAACGCGGCGCGGTACATGTCCGCCTCGGAAACGAGGTACCGTAGTTCGTCGTGCACCGAAATGAGGAAACGCGCGTTGATGTCGTACTTGCGCGTGAGATGGTCCATAGCGACGAGCAGGAGATGAAGATAGTCCACCCCGGACGATTGGACGACCCAATTGATCCGCGACGTCATGTAATCCGCCCCAAACTCGGCGGGCAAGTTGTCCTTGGAGAGCGCTGCCGTGATCCCACATCCCAACGCAGGTGTCTGCGGTCGATCTGACAACGCGATCTCCTCCAATTTGTTGAAAACGAAGCTCTCCGTCCCGCCGAACCAAAATTTGCGTTTAAAGAGATCCGGCCGGTGGGTGTTCTTACCCTTGGTCGACGCGTACAGGTTTACGGCCAGGTCTTTGGCTTCCTCAGGCTGCATTGCTGCGTTTGACTGTAAGAGTAGCAGGACGGCGTGCTTCATGCCCGCCCCGTAGATGCGCGAATAATTGAACACTTTGGCCTGGTCACGTGAGATCCCCAAGATACTCGCCGTCTTGGAGTGCAAATCCGTCCCTGCGGCCTTGGTACCCTCGAGCGTCATCCAACCGATCGCAGTGGCCCCGTGCAGGCCAAACTGTGCATCGCCCATACAACTTGATATCCAAAGCTCCTCCGAGTCAACGTCGGCCCCGACGATGGCGTACCCTGGCGGCGCGCGAACCATTGCCTTGAGCTCGGACCCCACACGGTTCTTCTTTGCATTGCTCGCCGTCAACCACGTCTTCTCGATTGCACGACGGGTGACAGTACCCATCGTGATCACCTGCGGAATAATCATACCCCACTTTTGCTCCGACGACCGCGCAAACTGCATGTCGACATGCTCGTTCTGCCACACGACCATCTGGTTCAATATTCGGTCGCGCGCGCTGATCCAGTAACTGCATTGGGCATTCATGTCCAGCGCTTCCTGAGCATCGTCTCCAGGACTCGTCAACGTCCCGTCTTGAGCGTATTTCATGAATATCTTGGAGAGTGGACTCCCGACGTTGGCGCTTTCACCGTCCTTGTGTGGGAGCTTGTAGAAAAAAAAACGGTGTTCGCTTACTCCTTGCGTCATGTCGTGTAACTCCTGGTCAGCGGGGTCTGAGAATGCGAGTGGCTCCGCGCGTGTGGAGAATCCGACGGCGCTCGGGACCCTAAATGTCCACCCATGCTCCCTGGAGTGAAAAAGGGGGTGGCCCATCCAAGACAGGCGGAGGAGGATCGGAGAAATGCGGTTTCGTACGGTGATGTCGAGCGTGCCAGGTGGAAGGTCTTTCTTCGGTCTTGCAAGATCCCAATACCATTTCGGCCAGATGACTTGGGGGTTGGGAATTTTGGGGGTAGGTGACTGGGACGACTTTGCGCGGGGAGTAGCGAGGACAGGTCTCCAATCTAGTTGCCGTAGCCAAATATCCTGATCATAGTCCTCCTGGTCTGCAAGAGATCTTGCTAAGTTGACGATGCGTGCTTCCAACTCCAGTGTACGTTCTCCGCTGGCAACAGCCAGAGCCAAAGACATGTCTGACGCGGTTAGTCGGCCCTCCTTGAGGTAAGGAACACCATGCGTCGGCCCCAGAACAGTCAAAATTTTCCTTGTGCCCCCGCTGGGGAGTCGTATCACCTCCCCGTCGCGGATGAAATGCCACTTTTCTTCCGTGGTGTATTGCAAGGGATGACCATCGAAGGAAAATCTTAAAAGGATCGGGAGCACGCGGTTGACGCTGCCAGCGCTGAAGACGCCATCCTTGAGTAAGTCGCGTAGCCACGCGGGCTGCTTGTCCGCAGTCACCTTTTCCTGGGAAGTAGATTGCAGAATCTGTGGACGATCAACACTAAGGAGTCCGTACGCGCGAGAAACAACGTACGGCACTGTCATACACGCCTCTGGATTTCTTTGCGACTTTTGGGGTCCAATCAAGCTGAGAAAGCCACGCATTCTCTCTCCAAGAGCCGGTCTGCATCATTTCCTTTGCCTCCTCTGCGAGATCCATGAGGTGTTTCTTGACCTTGCCTTCCAGATCCCGATACGTGCGTTCCGCGTTACGGAGATACTCCTCCCAGGATTCGTTGACCGTTAGGAAACTCGTACCCATGGTAAGGATACCAGCAAATGACACTGGACTCGGACACCGTTCAAGAAATGCTGGAAGGACCTGTCCGAAGACCTGATGGGTCACGTAGACGTCGTCAGCGCAGTACCCAAGGTAGTTCTGAATGTCGGCGAGAATAGCCTCTCTCGAGGACGTCATAAAATCCCTGCGAATCTCCTTGTCGAGATCGATGTCGCAATAAAGTTTCGCAACATCCGCCAAGGCGTTAGCAGACGTGAGATCTTCCCAGCGTTGCTGCGAGAGTTCAGCATCTGTCGCGTCCGTATCGTCTTCTTGGAGCTGAGGTAGACTTTCCTCGATCTCTGCACGCAGACGACGGAGTTGTGCGCGTCGTGTAACATCGACCTCGGATTCTTCTTGCGATACAGCATCATGCATGAGATCGACTGCTGCCTCGACAGCCTCGGCTCGCTGTTCGATACGCGCGGCCTTCGCCTTGCGGTGTTTCATCCACGCCGGTCGTTGATGCGACGAAATCCCATTGACAGCGACATGAAGCGACATGGTGTCCATAAACCGAGTTTGTGTACCCCGGAGACAATACTCTTCGAGAATACGCTGTCGGTCGTAGGAGACATTGTGTCCGACGACGACACGCGGCGCCTCGGGGTCACCGAATGGGATCAAATGTTGCACCTCCTCTGTCTCGCCGAGCAACCACGGCGATATCCAGCAGTACCACGCGTGTTTTGACGCGGCACAGGCGAGGACGGCGTACGGATGGTACGGCGGCATAGTCTCGACGTCAAACACGAGCATCTGCTCTGGTTGACCGCCATGTTCCGGGTACGCGACATGTTCGCTGTAACTCGACCCGTCTGGGAGGTAATGATATTTGGTCCAGCCCGATTGGACCTCAAAATACTCGGGCTTGGGAGGCAACGCGTCTTCCGCGAGTTGCTTGGCGAAGGATAGCCAGGGTTGGGCAGAGCGCTGGCCTATGCAGTAAAAGTGTTCGTCTATGTCGGCCCCTTGGAGTGGGGGTAGAGTGAATCCTGTATCGGGAAGGACGGAGCCCTGCTTTGGGTCGAGATCGTGCATGTGAAGGTGGTCGCGTGCAATTTGGACGAACGAGGGCTCGGGGGAGGGGAAGGTGGCATGTTTGAATATTTGGGCGTGCAGCTGGCGCGAGAGCATTTGCACGCCTAGTTCATTGCGTTTGACTACGTTCCAGTCAGTCACGTCAGTTAACCAGGTAGCGGTGCACGTGCAAGGCGTACCATATGGAACTTGGATGGCATCTATCTCTCTCCCTGTCTTTCTTTTCCTCGCGCTCGCCTGCGCTTTCGGCCGTTTGGATTGTTCATTCTCGTGCGTTTTTTCTGATTTCTGTTGCTGTTTGAGTGGTGTAGATGGAATATGCAGTTTACGAGCGAGCGAGCGAGACCTTCGCAGCGGGTTCAGCATGCGTGTGTATTGTCATGGGCGTGGGAATACATAGGAGCGTTGTCTTCTCGATCTAAGTAGAGGCGAACTCTCAACTGTAGGACTAAAAGTGTTCGGCAAAGGGATGTCGATGAGAAACACAATGATGAGCGATAGTCTCCCGCCATGCAAAAATTGGCAACCACAGTTCATCAGTCATAGCTTTGTCCGGATGATCACTCGCGTTCTCGCTCACGTTAAGGACCATCCATAGGCGCTTGCACGAACTCACCAGGAACTTCCAACCGCAAGATCTGGCTGACACATTTTCGTGAACGACAGCGGTGAAATGTAAGTACACAGTGCTACATACCTATGTTCTGTTCCCGACCAACAACCCTAGCAGAAACGAATGCCCGCTTCCAGGCCGCTGAGAGAGCCTTGCCTAGATCGTGAGATGATCTCGAAAACAAGTCCGGTCGTCTCGTCAGACAGGTCAGTATTACCGCACTGTGGGCACTGGTGCAGTGTTACAGTCGGCTGACCATTGGCTCTTCGCCGATTTTTCTACCACCGTATCGATCGGCATGGGGTTGTTGTGCCGAAGGGACCGATATATTTAAGAGAAGATGTGCACATCAACACTCCTGGGAAAGACGTACGTGGACTGTTCTCTGACTCTTTGACCCTCAAGCCTGAGGGTGAATATAGGTCAGAGTACAACGATGACATGTACGTACGGGTTGTCGGACAGAAAGAAGATGCAATACTGACAATTCACCAAGATCACAGCAGGCAGGCCATAGACATTCGATGTCAAAACAGACCGTACCCCGTCGCTTTTACGAAGGACGGAACCCAGGTCATATGCGGCGATAACGGCAGAGCACTTCGACGATGGCAAGTCAACGACGTTCGGGGGATTGGCACTCCTGTGAAAACAGGTGGTCGCGTGCATACTGTTAAGACGTCGAAAGATGGCCGATGAATAGTGCTCGCTGAAGGACGGATGGTAGTAGTTCGGGATGCAAGGATGCATCCTCTCCGCCGGTTCCAAGATGTACAAGCCCGTCCCCACCTCCAACGGCACCGCCCGGGTTCGAGAGGCCTTCTCCACTGCCTATCTGCGCCGAAGTTACCCCATCCATCCAGGGAACTAGCGGATTCTTTATCTCCGACCCTCGTCACCCCGGTAAGATCTACCTCGTCACAGCCAGACACGTCGTCTTCCACCCTGATAAGGAGCCCAACGAGCTCTACCAGCACCGCTACTCCGGCCAGCGCCGCACGAACGTCCTGCTGTTTGGCGACGCCGCCATCGAGAAGCATATCACGGACATCGAGTCCGAGATCGATGGCAAGCATATTATCATCGAGCAACTCAAGAAGCGGTTGAAGGGTGCTGAGCAGGTGGATGAGGAGGACGCTGAGGCGGAGCGGAATCAGGTCCAGCTCCAGTTGAAGGAGGCGAGGGAGGCGATCGTCGCCCTCGAGAAGTTCCTCGCGACGTCTCCAGAGACTGGAAGAAGCGGGAGAACCGTGTCCTCAGCTATGTCGTCCTGTCTCCCCCCATCGGTTTCGGCGTCGGGGAGGAAAGGTTTACAGAGGATTGGGCGGTGATTGAGATCGACAGTTCCAAGGTCGACTCGACCAACTTCGTTGGAAATGCTATTGACTTGGGTACCACCACCCCCGTCGACAAGTTCACGGCCTGGATGCACCCCCACCACGCCAACCCGCCTTCGTTCGAGTATCCGGGAAACCGCCTCCTCGAGTTCTACGGCACCATCCCGGACAAGGATATCTGGAATCCCAGCCCGAAGACCCTCGACCATGACAACGACCCGTGCATTATGGTCATGAAGCGCGGCCACGCCTCCGACCTCACCGTCGGACGCCTCAATACCATCCGTTCTTTCACCAGGACTCCTCAAGGACCAGTCCGGTCAGATGTCGATGGAGGTCGCCGTTTTGCCTCGCAACTCCGAGTCTGGTGCCTTCTCCAAGCCTGGCGACTCTAGCTCAGCTGTCGTCGATGGCAAGGGCAGGATTGCTGGCTTGCTCACTGGCGGCGCTGGAGCTGACTCGGAAGCGTTCGACTGCACCTACGTTACCTCTGCCAACTTCCTGATCCAGCGCATGTCGGAGCACGGTCTCGTGACTAACCTCTCCCCCTCCCTCAATGCTTAAACGCCATCCGCTCTTCAGATCCCGAAGCTGACTCGTTTCGTCTTCTCTTTACGTTGTTCTACGACTTCTTCTTATCCTTCTTCCTTTCCCCGTCCTCCCCCATCTTTTCTTCTACCTCTACGGATTCGCCGTCAGTTAGACTAGGTGCCGGATATTTCCTTTGGCACTCTACTAGTCTCATGCTCGTGTGGCTTCTTCCACACAGCGGTATTACAGAATGTATATATATGGCGCAATGAGTGCACTGTACCGTGACCCGAAACGAGTCGAGATGAGAGCGCTAGTTGGCGCAGACAGACCGGGCCAGCATGGATGGCACGGACGGACGCTAATGAATCACGTAGCTGCGCCA
>MU130815.1:30315-58803 GCA_015039435.1 Imleria badia
GCCACACAAAATTAACTGACACCTTCCAACAATGCCAGACGACCCTACCACAACCCGAACCCACTTCGTCGACGAGGGCGACTGAAAACGTAACTCGAGATCCGTCATATGGGTATTTGTAAGTGGTCCCAGCCCAATGAAATCCTATGCAGTATGAGATTTACGCATGCATTAATTATGAGATACTTAATGGTAACATCGAGTGCGAGAAGTGAGCGAGTCTACACGGTACCAACGGCTTGACCTCATCTACTTCACCACTTGAATGACACCGGTTCCATTCTGAGGCTCGACTCATGCCAGTGATCTAAAGCTTGTTGGTCTTGAAGATTGTGTGAACTCGGTTCTGGCTTCCATTTACATTACCGGAAGAGTATAAAAAGCGTGGCGCGCCCATACGAGTTTCCAAGGTTTCTCACCCCTCTATCTTCGCCCATGAACTTAAACGATCATCCAGAACCACAGCCTGAGCAAGAGGACTCAGGCGCCTATCCAATTCCATTCGGTACTCGCTATGGTGTGGAATTGGGGAGTCGTCTGGACTCCATCTCCCCCGCACTCCGGTATTGGGCGGTGGATTCAAAACGCGCGAAAGTGCCATGGGTAAGCATAACGTTTTGATTCTGCATGCAACACTCATATGTACCTCCAACAGTACAAAGATATGGTAGAAGCCAACAACCGGTATGAAGAATGGCTTAACACACGGCCTCCAGGAGAATATCCGGTACCCTTTGGAGAAGGAATGGGAAAAAGATTGGACGAAGTTGAGGACAGCAGTAGGTATTGGGGGATTCACCCTGACCGTTCTTCATTCCCATGGGTATGTACTTCATGCAGTTTCCTTTGGGGAGCACAGCATTCACACATGCATGGACCCGAGCAGTATGGTTTCTTCAAGAGGGCAAACACCCGATACGAGGAGCATCTCGCTGCAACGCGAGAATCTGGCGAGTTCCCTTACCCTCGTGGAAATAACCGCAACCACACAGGCAAGCCGATCAAGGATGTTCCGCAAGATGATGTATGGTGGGCATTGCGCCCCTCGAATCACCACCAAGGCTGGGTATGTTATCCCGATTATGCATCCTGTCATCTGAATCGAATACACCCTCCTCAGTACCAGCCTATGTATAATGCGAATAAACGCATGCTGGACGAGTTCTACAAGTCACGTTCACCTGGGTCCGAGCCGATTTGGTTCGGTACGCGGTACCGAGGTCTCCGTCTAGACCATGTATACGAGCGTAAGGGCTTTATACGCTGGTGTTTTGATCTTCGAAGGGGGGAAAAGGGAACGGTATATCATTTCTTCTTATCCATCCTCACGAACTTTCATACTTTTTTTTCATTTAGTTCTGTCGACTCAAGGACCTAGTTGAACGCCTTCGAGTGTGGCGACTGGCACACCCCGAGCGCAGCGGCCCTCGTCAGCGGAGGGGAGCACCTAACATCCAGAATCCAGTTGGCGAGGCAATCGAACCTTGGGATGACTCGCAGGGCTCAGCAGGTGAAGACGACTATGACAAGGATAGTTTTATGCAATCCGATAGCGACGAAATAGAATATGCGTCGGGCAGCGACGACGAGTCTATGGAGGATGGCGATGCAGACAATGACAACTCCGGAGATTCTGATGAGTCGGCAAGCTCGAGTTCGGAGATGAGACCCTTCGCAAGGCACCCGCGCAAGCGTAGCCGAACAAACGTGATCATGTCGCAGGAGGGGCAGGAGCAGGAAGTGGAAGAAGTGGAAGTGGAAGCTGACATATCTGTTGGGAAACTTGGGAAACGATACAGAGTGCCGTACGTGAGTTCGGATTCCGAGGAATAGTCCTGGCCAGCCTTCCGAGTAGATGCCATGCCGTGCGGAGTGTCCTATGTAAGTTAGTGTATCTCAATTGAAGTTTGGAAATGTAGAGAGTGTATGTAGTGTTTATCCTTCCACTGTAACAAGCTCCGTTGTAACATGTCCGCACATGTGAAGTGACAGGCATCAAGAAAATTGTTCTTAAGATTCCAGTACGTAGTATCGTAGGGTGTATTGACATTTGACCGGTTACTCTCGAACCGCACCACACCATAAACGAGGTACAAGACAAACATTAGCAAGAGAAGATGAGGGAAGGATCAACCATTTGGCCAGTGATCACCGTGTAACTGCAGCGGTGGCATGATGCGTCAGGTGATCGATTGCGGTACGAATACTAGGCGGCACTGGACCTATACTTGTACGGCTGGGCGAAAAATTAAATAAATAAAATCGTGGGAGCGAAAATTAATTGGAGAAATAGCGCACCCGACGACCAGGAAAAAAGCCTACAGAGGTGGAATACATGTATATTCATGAAAAAGGTACTACTATGTGAAAGAATTAACGAGAAAAATGAAAGAGAACAGTACTTGCGGTCCGGGCGGTCCGCTAGGTCGAGATTCAAACTCCGCTAGGACCTAATGGCCGTACAAGTATAGTCTTACTGCCGTACTAGGCGAGTCCTCGCTAGCTCGACATCGTCATGGCTCATTTCCGAGGAACCCAGTAAATCAAATGGTGTGTGGTATAGAAAAAAATACTGGTGTTGGACATGCACATTCTTGCGACCCACCCTCTGGTGCAACTAGTCCGCCAGTTGATATGTGCCAGCGAAAGTTGTTTACAACTCAGGTGAAACACGTAAGTACGGCAAACGAAGCTAAAACAAGCGATGGCAGCCACAGTTCAAGTGTGCAAGGTGTGTGCCTGTTTCAGAATCGTTCTGGGGGAGTGAGCAAGAGATATGTAAGTCAGTTCATCGCGATGTCGACGGACGTGTCGTGCATCTCTAGATTATCATTGACACTACTGGTTCAGCGGGCGAGTTCAGCTTCCTCAGGCCCATCTGGGACCACATTATTATATGAACTCCGAGTGCTCCGCCGTGACCTCTAAATCTTGGCTTGGGTGCCTGTATTACGATGCTCTTACATGAAACCATCACTGGACAAGAGCAAGCAGTCAACGTCGTTTTCACCAGTTCCGGACTGCTCGTTTTACGAATACCACTGGGATGGACCCAAGCGCCTCCATTTTCCTGTTTGGCAGCCCAGGCAGACAACGCTTTTCGTGGTGTTCGACGGAGAATCGAGGCACCTTTTTTCCACTGCGCGTATTCTCGTCTACTATAGCAGTGGGTCACCGAAAGGCGCTCGATCTGGCAACGTTTGGGTGCGTTTGCTGCTGGCGAACAAGGCCTCCGAGTTAAATTCATTTTCTTACGCTGCACAGGACATTCAACAACTGGGACCAGTGATCCATTCGTTCAAAAGCCAAGTTGAAAACGCATCTCCCAACGCGTCTACTCTCCCGAAGCTCACCGTCGCGTTCGAAGTTGCAGTTGGTGAAACGATTTCCACCCAGTCATCCTTTGGTATCCTCGTCCTTCGGTCCCCAGCAAGTGCCCAGGAGCTTCGCCGCAATTCTATCAGTATTTTGCTCGAACGCGAGCTCTCGTTGACTTCCGACACCCTGTCCCTGGCCCTGTCCTTCACTCACTCGACCATGTTGTGCACCCCAATCACGTCAGCCCTTGAACAACATTCCGTGCCGACTCACCCCGCCTTTCGGATCGAACACATCACGACTCGCATCGTACGAGTTCTTCCTCCAGTCTCTTCTCGTCCAAGAATCACCAACGGCTGTCTTCCGACGGAACTTCTCATCAAAACGTTTGAAGACATCGAATTTTGTAATAGCGATCTACTGTCATTCGCGCAAGTGTGCCGTGCATGGTCGTGCGCGATGGATGTCCTCTACTCCAATTTGAAGTTCTCGGACGACGAGAAGTGGAGTCAGTCCAGACATCTCCTGGATGTGTACGCACTGGCAAAGGCTCTGAGCGAGAAGCCTGTCCTCGGCCACGGTTTCCGTCACTTTACTACAAACAACGTTAGACAGACGGAGGATTGGAAGGACGTTTTCAGCCTACCTCCACGCAAGGATACAACTCGCTTTACGGAGGCGCTGATCGCGATCCTTCGCACCACCAAGAACGTGCAGTGCTTGCACCTGGGGCAGTTGGATCCGTGTCAGGCAGACGTGCTCTTTGCGGTCCTCTATGAACTCCGCCGTCTGCACACTTTTTCGATCGGACAGGTGGAGGAGAAACCGTTCGGAGGGTTCCATAAGCACCATCGAACAGATGGTGAGCCACGCTTGCTTAGCGTCGTCCAGCTTGCACGTTGTCTGGCGAGATGGCCAGCTCTAAAATCCCTCAAAGTGCATCACCTCCACCCCGGCATCCTTGGCATATTGCGGTTTGCGCTGCGACCACCCATGTGTGCGTTGACGCACCTCACGATCAGTCGATCACGTGTCGGCGACAAGGACCTCGTGTATCTGTTTACGTCGTCCGCGAAGACGCTCGAACGGGTGGTGCTGGATAGTATCGAGGGCGTCACCAACGCTGGCCTCGCCGTGTTTCTTCTTGGTATTTCTCAGAACGTGGTGTACTTGACCGTACGAGACGTCGCGCTCCCGCCGTTTCGGCACTGGGGCAATCTCGTCATCGGACGCATGGAGCGGGCGTTGGACGTCGTGGTGGACAAGATGCCTCGGTTGCGCGAGCTAAGGATCAGCGGGGACGTGGCGAGTGAGTTTATGCTGGATCGACGGTCGAAGATGTTCGTCGCTCACGACACTTCGGAGGAGACGCGGGTACCAGTAGTTCGATTGTCGTTGGAGGACGTACCGAGGCTGTGCGGGTTCGCCGCGGATGGAAAGTGGCCGGGCTGGTGTACACCTGGCAAGATTCCACGACGCTAATGATAGCTTGCTGTGACTAGGAAGGTTTTCTGGGACAATCTAAACTATGTATGTTACTACACTACTAATATGGATTGATGAGATGAACTTTGTCATAGTGCGGAAGTAATGCCATTATGGGCAAGAACGTCGTCGAAAGTCGTATTGCATATCGTCCGTGTACATAAAATTCGAGATCGTGATTTCATAGAATACATCTAAGAAGATCGCAGGAAAGAAACCAAGAAGTGAGATGGCTGAAGAATTAACTCAGGCATGAAGAAGATACGTATTGAAGCCACTTAGCCCGTTTTCAGGCGCCACATCCCGTTCTTACCAGCGATCAACCCCATCCATTCGAACTTTCCGCGAAAGAAATCGACTCGCTTCACACCTTCCATTTTGTCATCTGCAGAACGGCAACGATCAAGGTATGTGCGCGTGAGGATATTCCGATCCTCATCATCCAATTCATTGTTATAAAAGTCGTATTTGGATATGGGCTTGTTTAGTGCGGCGAAGAGCTGCTGGAAGAAGTCTGCCAGGGAGATGTATGGAGCACCATTTGCCCTGATGTCGATATACCAAGGCAGACGTGGGTGATAGATCCGCATGTACTGGGTAGGCGGGCGAGTGACAGAATGATCCATATCGCTCGCGAGCGGAGGACGATCCAATTCTCGGAACATGAGCGTCAGGGGTTCGCGGCGTAAATCATATATCGCTATTGGGCGCGTCTTGCTGTATCGGAGAAATGGATGAAGTTCCAGCTTGGCGCTGTCGACAATACCTGTAAACTGTGATCAATCACGGGATATTCCCGAAAAGAATGCTGACCCACCGTCTACAGCCCGTGCAGTGCTAGACTTGTTACGGAACATGAATGCAAAGCCAGATTTGAATTTGAAATCGTGTCTCCACTGCTGCGGACGCTCGTGATACATCCCAGGCGGGATGGAAGAGCCCGAAGAGGAGATCGAGCGCGATAGGGATGATGTGGGGGTATGCATGTCAAGAGCGCGAGGGGTGAATGCCTGGACATCTGGCATCCTAGAGGAGAGATCTAGGGGCGAGAGATCGCCCTGCGACGACGGCCATGGTAGGCGGATGTGAACAGAATTCGATCGCTTGCGGGAGCTTGATTGTTGGTTTGTTCGGGGAGGATGATCGTGTTGCATTTCGGGGTACAGGGGTTGACGCGGGATGTATGGACTCGGACCCGATGGCTGTGGATAAGCTGGGGCGTCGCTCCACTGACGCCGTCCAGCATATGGATCCTGTGGGTTAGGGAAGGTGTAACTGCTATGATTGTGCGAGCTAGCTGAGCAGCGAATCTGAAAAGCGCACAATTGAACGTACTGGGGAAATGGTGTACCCCAAGGATACTGCGGCGTACCCATGGGTGCGGGGCGGGGCGAGGGTCCACTAGTACTGGGCATGATAGCTGCACCCGGAGGGGGCGGAATAGCGCGTGGCGCCTGAGAGCTCATGCCGTTTGCATCCACCAGCTGGGGCATGTCGTCCCAGGCTGTCCAAGGGCTTGCCATGGTGAAGTGTCAGTTGGCGGAGGAACAGAGAATGGACTTTGATTTTATCGGAATGAGTCGTATCAACTTGCTGTGTTAGGCTATGACAGCCGCACCAATGAGGGCCCGCCTAGTCAGGGCAGTATTACAAGTGACGCTGAAAGCTTCCAAGTGCCAGACCTGCAAGTTTGCCAAGGTTGGTTGAACAGCAAGGCTAGAAAGCCATTGGCGACGCCGACTCGAGTGGCTGGCTGCAGGTGCCAACTCGGTGTGAGTATTTACTTACTGCCCTGAGCAAACCGAAAAAGGCAACTGAGCACCATCACCGAGCGGCCTTCCGATGTCGTCACAACCACCCAGATATTCAACGGACAGATTGAATCGCGAGGAGAGCACACACAAACGCCGTCCCGCAAGAACATACGTTCCGCTGTCGCGCTAAACGTGTGGCCAAGATCATCGCTGGCTTGCCAGTGTGATGAACTTCAACTACGCGGACGAGCTAACAATTCGCTCCCCTTCCTCCGCCGCAATTGACACTCTGACGGAGTTGGCAATAGTAACTGTAGTATGGCAATTCAGTCCCGATCCCGGTCTCGTGATGATCAAGAGCAGGCCAATGCACAACTACATCAAATGTTCACCCAACAAAAGGTGCGCGTCAAGCGCCATTTGGAGTGAAACACATACCGGGGTGGGTCGACTGGATGGCAAGAGATGTTACCGGTCACCATGGAGGCTGAATGGAGGAGAGTAGCGTTGGCATGTAGCACAGGAAGCTGCGGGCGCGAGGCTTCGCGTCCCCACCATGCGTAAGCCACGCCATTCCTTCTTTTTTCATTCTACCCCTGAATACGGGTCCCTCAGGCTGTTCTGCGGGGCCCCAGTTATTCATCTGAATCTGTCTCCACCGAATGCTGCCTTCCACAATTTTTTTCTAGGTAGATATTGACAAGGTAACTCATCCCCGAGCAGATGGTAATCCACGATAATAACTCGTGCCATTCACTGGAAAGAGGGGTGTTTACCAGTATTGCGTTCCTTTGAGGTTGGCGATGTCGAATATAATACCCTCGATTCAGAGAAACATATCAGGGTTTGTGGTCATTTTTGGAGGCGTACTAGTACAAGTGGGTCTGAAACGAAATCTCGGGAGGCTTAGACTGCGGCCACGTCGCCCACATCTAAGACAACCCTCGGAACGCATTGGAGGACAGTTCAATGTCGTTCCTCATAAACTTATCCTTCCCCGGCTCGCTACAATGCCACCAGCACGGTCGAGCAGACGTCTGAGGAAGAGGGTGAAATTTGGATTATTAACTGAGCACAGTGCCGGGGAAGGTGACCGAAGACAACACTCCGGGGTGTGGGTCTCGGCACCCTGGCTGCTTCCGTCCATTTAGCAAACCAAGGTGTGGTAAAAACTGAGTTTGGTTGAATATAGTATAGTAGGGCCGCGTCACGAGAGGTCCGAGGGGTAGGAGTGGCAGGGTCCTTTCCGGGAGATGCCGGAGTAGCACGACGTGTAGCGTAGAGTGGTTCAGGCTTGTCCCGTCCCGTAGCATCGCTAGGCAGTTAGCCAGGGCGTTGGCCCGCATTCCCTCCCTATCTCCCTAGAGGATCCACCGTGGCGCGTAGGCTAGTGAAGCGGAATCCCTTGAACTCGAGATTGGCGGATCCATCAGACGGTTTGGCGTTATTCACGATGGAGAGGGTGTAGTGAATGGTGCTGATTTCTCCAATGAAGCAGTCCTGGAGGGCAGTGATCAGCTGGTTCTGTTCTAGTGCATAAGGAACTTCAACATCGGAGGCATAGTCGACGCTGAGCTTGGGACCTGCAGTCAACCTGATGACGATGTGCAAGGAGTAATCAGTGATCGTCCTCGGCGGGAGTTGTTTCCCCCTGGTGCCTTGGGACGTTGACATAGTTTAATTCCCGTAGGTTTCCCATGATATGTAGCCCCCAAGCTGATGTTATGGGATAGGTTTTCGCCTCCAGTTCCTCTTCTCCTCGGTCTTCCCACCTTCGAAGGCGGGCCATACATTTCCCGTGACGATGACTGCCCTGTATGAAGAGTTTTGGACATTGGGCGGAACCCAGAGTGAACGGATACCATTGTGTGTACTTCTCTCCACCGCAATCTTTCGCGGCTATGGACAGCTTGACGCCTGTGAGGAGTCTTTCGTTGATCTTGTTGTGATCGCACGTGACGGAAACGCCCTAGTCCTGAGTGAAGCTGGTTTTCTTCATGGCTCCGAGGTAATCTGAGAGACCGACGGCTTTGCTGTCATCATTGATGTTGTGCTATGGCGTCGTCAGTTTGAGTAGCTACTTTACTTGGTAATCCAGACGTGCGTTCGGATGGATGAATAGTGGATGAATAGTTTGTCATGAGAGCCGATTGTTTTGGAGATATGCAAGTATGCAATATCTCGGACAGCTTGAATGGAATATGTACATGTCGGTCGAACCAAGCATATCAACTTTGTCCTTTCTGATGGCACAACAACCCTTGTATTCAGTATTTTTAGTCAGGGGTCAGTGATCATAGACAACACGGATGATGGGATGCGGATAAATACGAACCCTCATGGATTACTTTGAAATCATTGTGTGAGTATGTGGGATAGTCATGGCCACAGGACTCCACAGTGACTGTTCTAAGCCGGCTTACATGAGCATCTATATCCCCAATCAGGAGGTGGCGAGTATGTAAAGCCGGCTAAAAGAGTAATCCGTGCTGGTTTGGTTGGAGGGTACACTGATTCATCGATTGATGAACCCCTGATCAGTGGCTTGAGCAAGGATTGGCTCTGTGTCCCAAGCTATCCATTTCTTTGACTGAATAAGATTCAACTGGTAACAGTGGTAAGGTTGAAAACATACACTGGCAGTACTGCAATTACCTGGACGACTTGCATGTGCTCGTCGGAAGTGTCCGAACCATTGGGGAGTTTGCCGAACACAAAAGGTCACTCTTGTTCAACGTTGTCGTCCATACCTGACCAAGATTTCGGCTGCTTGCTTCAAAGAATCAAACTACCGTTTCCACCAATGGTCAACCCAAATACTAATACGTTGAGTATCACGGCAATACGTTCAGTGGTTCGTCTTGCTTTCTAATATCCATGGCCGCAGAAGGAAGTACCATTGATCAATTCTTCAACTGACGAGCTATTAATCATACGCAAGTGATGGAAAATTAGACCCAGGCAGTCCTATTTCACGAGGGAGATGGCACGACCCATGGACTATGGGATATAAGACGCAAGTACGCCACCCAATTCTTGTAAACATTTGGACTGGTGACTGATGAAATCGTAAGCCGCTTTGTTCTACCGGCCTCTTACTAGTAGATGCTAAATAAAATCCACGTGAGACGGACATGACAAGGTGATGTGTTCTGCTCCACGATGATTTACTATCTGGCATTTGAGCAGACGAACCATTGTAAACTTGTGTTCGTCTGGTGTGATATCTCTTCTGTACTAATATCGTCTGCCCCCCCAATGTTCTCCGTCAAGGACAATGTCTCCACGGGGGCCATCGAAAAGAATGACGCCACCGACTGGAAGCAATGTGCTATCCCCGGGAGACCTTGTTATCTCATCTCCACACCCATGGACATCGAATACTGCGGCTCATAAGGAGAACGCCGAATGCCACACAGAAATCTTTTACATAAGGTTTCACAAAATGTGATTAACTTCAGGCGCACGAGGTGTCGGAGCAAAGGTCATCATATCACGGGACCCACCCAGCTTCTACCATGTAACCCTACTAGGCAAAAAATTTCATCCCCTCGGCGTACGGGTTGATCTTATGCGCGCACATACGCCGTTCGCTCTCGCTTTTTTGAGCAGTTACACCACTCACTGAACTAGTCTCCGGCTGCCGACGATGATCATCGATCATCGCATATCCTTTGGATAGTTGGTAAGTCATGGTGTTCGCTCCCCAGCGAACGATTCCGCCACCCCTGTATCGCCTCTGATACGCGCTCGCGCCAACACATACAGTCTAGCCCATCATGGCAGTCCCAGACTCTGAGAGATCTGACACCACTCAACCGCTTTAATTTCCACCGGCGGCCGGCGATGGAGAACCCTAACGTTGTGTTGACGTTTTTCTCTCTCCGCCTCATCCCCATCAGATGCGAGTCGAAGCTTGGCAGTTTCAAAAAATATTGTTATAATATAAAACTTTTCACCACTTATTTGAATATTTACCTCCGACAGCACATGCATTCCATGGACCATCGTCTTCTCTCAAAACTCTGTTTCACACGTGTACCCCACCTTGCTAGGTAAGCAAAGATGACTTCCATTCCTGACCTGCCTTTGGGCAGGAGCGACATTTCCCGATTGCGTAAAACGAATATGTATGTATAGATTGGTATCCATTTGGACCACGAGAACGCCGCAGCACCTCGTGTGACCTGTGCGGTCGGTACGCGGATAACTCTCTAAAAAGCTATCTTCCCATTTCGCTTCGCCGATTTACACCAAAATTGCTAGTTGTGGAACGGGGGAGCCATGCCTCTACACAATACTAGATACGTATAACTATATACAGCCAAGCCGGTGGTATCAACGTCTTGAATCAGTGAACGAAGAGGAGTGTATCACAAAGGCTCTGGCCTGTTGAACGATGGGAGAGATGGTTATGTTACAATTGTACAGCTGGGAGTTCCTTGGTTGAAAAATAAAAATACACCAGTTAAAATGATGACAGGTCGCACGTCCGGGCGGTAAACGAACGAAAATTTACGAGAACATGCCGAGGAAAAAGGACTTCGGATGGACACGGGTCGGCGCGATGCGAATGATGATCAATCATCGTGCATCAGAATGCGGACAACGAGGACAAGAAGGCGGACATGGACAAGTCGGCAGCCACGCCAGGCACCGGTTTTCCCGAGCAATCGAAAGAAAACGACTGTTTCGAAAAAGTGGCGTAATCGGATTGCGCGAACATAGAGTCGGTGAGCAGATCCTCATGGTCGAAAATTTGCAGGCCAGCTGAGTATTGTTGAGAACAAGGCTGAAGCTGATCCGATGCGGCGGAGAACGGATTTAGCGCGAAGGGATCTTCGGAGTCCAGCGCACATTCGAGGATGGGCGAGGGGGACAGCGAGTGTGGTGTTGCGGGCGAACTGGAGAGCGGGGAGGAGACAGGCGTCCAATCGCCGTGGTATGTAAGATCGAGACATAGCGTGGGAGTTTGAACTCGGCCACTACTCGTGGGAGGATAGCTGCCTAGATTGGCACTGGTTGACAATATTGAATCCCCGAATGCAACGTCGAACGCGAAGGGGTCGAGATCCTGAGCATAACAATTAGGGTGACAAGCTCATATGAGGCCAAACACACTCACGAATGAAGGTTGTGACCTTGAAGGGAACGAATATTCGGGCGAAGGAACGAACGAATGTGTGCCTGAAAGATCAGGACAGCTGTGCGAAGCGGTCAGACGCGCTGGTGCTTTTGGCTGTTCGACAGGTCTTGCTGGCGGCTGGCTACTGACTGAGCGTACGCGGTAGGGGGACAAACAGGGTGCTGTCTTCGACTGGGAGTCATCGATAGGTGCCGAGGACGATCTGCGGTAAGAACCGGCAGTAATGGGTGTCTCGAACCTGGTGACAACTTCGGGGACATGTGTGCGATCGAACTCCTGGATAGCGACATCGAGCTCTGCACCCTTCTTGCCTTCGACGAGCAGCTCTGCGATCTTGGCGCACCGCTTCATATCCTTGGGTTCTACTTCCCGCACTTTTCGTTTCTCTGTTCCCCCCTTGGCCTTTGTATGGGATGGTCGGAAGGCATACTGCGGCCACTTTTTCCTATGCTCCTCTAGAGCTTTCTTCGCCTTTGCATGCCAAACCTGGCGTTCATCGTGAGGCATATTCTGCCAGGTGAGACCGATGATCTTCGACAACGTGCTGTGATTGGTTTCGATATCGGTAGAGACATGCTGATTTTTGATGAAGGATGATCGGAATAAGATGAAGGCGTTGGGTGGGCGAGGGATGTGATCCTCCCCACGCTTTTTAGTATGCGTAGGACGGCGCGCGGAGCATTCGGAACCGGAAGAAGGGAATAAGATGGGTTCGAAGTTCGTCTCGGCGCCAGAAGGAGGGTCATTGAAAGTCACAGGGGTGACATTAGGGGCAAAGGCAATGCTCTGGGGAGAAGTTGGTTCAACGGGAACGGCCCAAGTTAGGTGGGCGCCTATAAAACGTGAGTGATCCCGTCAGAACACTGATGAGGGGGGATAGAGAGTAAACACTGCAACGAACCGTCGACACTATCACATTTCGATTGCCGTGATCTCGCGGGAGGCATGGTAGGAGGGAGGTATCACAGTGGGCGGGGAGGGCACACAAGGAGCGTATCAGCGGGGGACACGAGGCGAGGTATTGGGCAGCATGGATTTATAGGGAATAATACACGTACACGGTAATTTCAGGGTCCTGATAAGATGTAAGGCGTCTATCGAAGGACGGCATGCGTAGGCAATAGAAGCGTTATAACCCGCAGGCAGACAAGGTTTCCATACCTAGGCTAGATCATTAGGTCCGGTATGGACCGGATGGGAAGATGCCAGGTGGCTCGATAGTCATGTTTACACGGACTGCCGCCGCATCACTAGAAACTTACCATTGGCATCACAGTAACCCATTTGGCAACTCTGAACCGACGCAGTAGATACCTGATCACATGACACCTGTGTTCCTTTGCCATAGTTGCCTTTTCTGTCTTTTCCCTCTGTTTGCGTCCGCACCGGAGATTTCTTTGCTCCTCGGCTAATAACCACAGCCTCGTGTTATGATGCCCTTTAAATTTTTTCAGGTATGTAACATTACTACCAATTATTACTCGTTCTTCACCCCAAGAATGAACCTCAGTGACTATGGAACTTATACTTATTGGTTGGTATCTACGTGGTGCACCAGACGTCCGTATCGCTAGGCCATCCGAGTCGCTGTTCCTGGAGAACAATTTCGGGGGTTCAACCTTGTGTTGCGTCGCCAATGGCACATTACCTTTCTTGGGTCGCCTCATCCTCTCTGTTAGCGCCACAGCATCGTAACGCTGTCTCCACCGCTGGATGGACGGTGGGCTTCTGTTACCAAGCATGCTTTATCAAGTTCGACTGAGCTCCCTCGCATCCCTTCTGAAACTGGGGTACGTCCTGCGCCACTTTCCTCTTCGACAAGCGAAACCTCAGCCCATGCCGAACCATCGGTGTACCTGGCAGTTCGACGATGAGCTCGACATCGCTTGTCTGCTCTGACATACTGTAGCTTGTTGGTCACCTCGGTTCCAACTCCACCCACCGCCTCTAGAACTCAGTTTCATTCCGTTTCAACTCTCATGTACCTGGATAATCGCTACGACATACACAATTAGACTATCATCGGTAAGTGATCAGCGTGATACAACCGGACCATTGTTCGTATGTAGCCTCCTCAAGAAGACAGTGAGAAATGATCAATGAGGCACCAGTAACCGATTCCATCAATCCAAAGTATGTCTATTGGTACCGCTTGCTTCCGCATGGTGCTCGCGCATAAGTTCACCTGCGTCATATGTCGTCCACCGAAACGACGTAGCGGCTATCTGGTCGTTTTTGTCGCAGCCTGACATCTTCCAGAAAAGAATGGGTAACTTCCCTGCTCGACACCCCGTCCTCATCGGCCAGGTCACGGGTTTCAGAGATTCATCGTTTTCATAAATATCGCACGCACACAACATAACTTTTGGCTCTTAGGGTTCGCCGCCAGTTGGCCTGGCCTGCTCTTACAGTGGATTAGCTCAATGCCCCGAATTTGGTTATTTGAGGCGTTCTGAAGTTCCGAACAACTAACTTATTTTGTTATGCGTATGATGTCTCCGTGTGGCGATATTGTTCATTGTGTTCAATGTGGAAGGGGTCGCGACTGCAACGGCGAGGAAAAGAAAGGCATTCGTGCAGAGCTTCGCAGTATATGTTGTTTCAGGTAATTTAGGTGCCAAAAATACCCCACCTTGTCCCCGGTCATCTGTTGTGTCCAAGCGTAATACTCACACAGTTGGCTAGCGAAGGCGCGCGATCGTTCGATACTGCCTCGTGGTTTGTTTCTCTCACAAACGGTGTCATTAATGACTGACAGACTGACAATATGTCAACGGGGAATTCTTAGCGCTAGGGAATTGTCCGCCAAAACACAATTACACCGTGACTATCGCGTCAAGCATCCCAGAAGAGCATCAAAGAGGGCGCACGCAACCTAAATTGACAACTAATACTTGGAATACGGACAACCAATGTGAGCACGATAAGGGGCACATTTCTAAGCACACAAAGTGGAGGAGTTACCGATGGCCAGAGGATAAGTTGACTCGCAATTTTTATCAGGCTGAGACAGGCTGAGAGTGTGACGTCACTCAGCAAACGCTCAGTCAAAATGTCAGCATGAGTTTTTGCCCCCGACGGACGGGGGCCGATGGTCGGTGAACAGCATTCAACCTTCATCAATCCTGAGTTCCAATTACTGAATCTGCCTCCCGCCAGCTGCCAGCTGTCCACCGTAATGATGCGCCCAGTGGCCCAGATCTCCCTGACTTGGGAAGGAAACCTTGTAGTTCCCCAAGGGCCAACTAACATATCGCATACGGGCTACAGGTATAACAGCAGTTCTCACTTTCACCATGAAGACACCGCTCTTGAAATATCGAATGTAACCTGCCCTCCTCCTCCCGATGCAGGTAGGACTCAGATCTGTATGACTACGAGAACGTACACCTACCTTGAGTAGGCGTCCCACCTCAACGTCACCGAAATCTGGCCCGTGCAATAGCCCCTTACTAATTATATCACCCTCTCGATGTTCTATGTGTAGGACAACGTCTCTATGAGAGCTACGGAAACCATGATCGCGCCCTCGATTGGACGTGACGTCGACGGGCGCCGCCCTGGAGACGTTGTTATTTGCACTCTAGCCAGGGGGACCACTCTGCTCTGGGGAAATTGGTAATCTCCGACGTAGAGGATGCCGGAAGCTCGCTGACAGTTCCACCCAACCGCTTTAGGTTCCACCAAGTGTGACGAGGCACAAAGGGACCGGCCCAACTTGTGCTGTAGCATCGGTAAGGTACGATTTTCTTTCTCGTCTAGACTTACGGATCCATTTTACTACGTGTATGGGCTGTTTCTCTTCCCTTCTTTTCACGGCTATAGTATTTACTGGAAAAAGAGATGGTCACTGACAGGCGCCAATCATAGGATGCGGGCAGTAGTTCATCACATCCAAGCCCTTTTTTCAGAAAGTAAATTTAGCAACCCGCCGTGGCGCATTACAAGGCATGATGGCTATATTTACTACCGACACCCGGCGATACACAGTGTAGGGGCGCCGAATTTTTCCGTCTCGTATTCACAAGGGAAAAGCACACAATCTCATAGACGGCCGACAAACCTAGTTGATCAAAGAAGATGAGTCCGTGAGAATACGAATCGAATTCCGGATGAATCCTGGGACATGTGGACCATGATGCACGATGATGATCTATGTACATTGCACCCGCGGCCCGCGAGACTATTCTCGGCCAACACGGCTTGTGCAGCCCCCGGGCTTTCTCGCAACATGCTCCGCAGCCCAAGTCCGGCCGTCGCGTAGTAAGGATACAGTAATAGTCAAATGCGACATAGCTTCCCGGAGAAACGATTCATTTCCATGGCTTTGCCACAGGTACCTCTAGGGTGACACTTTTATGCCCACGTTGAAACAAGGGGTGTATTTATCGTTCGAGGACTAGGTATCCGAACCCCGACAAGGCCAATCACAACGCTAGTGTGCATGGAATTTTTTTCCATGCTGGACGCTGGCTCTCACCTCAAATACTGCGAATAGAAGTCGGCGCTGATGGGACCCCGGTGGCAACACCCACCCACGATGGACCGTTGCGCACCAACACCAACTTACAGCATAAGATCTCGTCCCTGTGATGATCATGAAACTATTTCAAGCTGCCGCGCACGATACCATAGATGTATGTGGTTGGGCGGCTTGAGGCAATGATTACTTCATTCGGGATAGTGCGATGATGAATTAACTAAGTATGTCAGCAGATTTGACCGTTCGCAGGAGTGGACAAAGAAAGAGTGCACGAGAGACTCACTCGTCCTACTTACGAAGTACTGATTCGGACTCTCGTCTTCCACACTCGAACTTTCGTGGCTCAAATCACCTTTACTCCATTCGATGGTTGTGGCTGGAGACCGTATGTTGACAATGAGCCCTTGAAAAGAGAATAAAGTAAGTCGACAAACGTCGTCAATGTAATTCTCCAAGTTGCCATACTGACGACGACACACTGGATGCCCTCTAGTTCGGTGAATATAGAAATATAGCCTGGAGTCTCCCATTGGAATTCGGATGTTGTTCGGGTCGCTTTGACAGCAGTCGTTATCCGTTCATTCATGTTATCTGCACTGAACTGCCAAAACAGTGTTAGAATCAAAGAGCAGTGTTGGACCAACCTGGTCCGGCCAGGTGCTAAGGAAAATGTGGCCTGAGGGCCCTGAGTCACTGATCCGACGGAGAAAGACAGCCATCCAGTGCAACTCCGGCATCTCCCGAACCAAGGCCAAATTTCGGACCCGCTGCGGCCCGCCACTCCGCTCCACAGTACATTGGTTCGCATCCAAATGCATTGGTTCCGTTCATGCCGAGACTCTGTCACCACTGGGAATAATACAATTCCTCGCAGCCTTCGACTAAATCCAAAGGAACCTTGCCAACGTTGCCATACGCCACCCACTCATGGGAGGTTAAGTGACGCCGGGTCGCACGAGCTCGAATTTCTTCCAGAAGGACATGGTTGTTGACATCGAATTTTGGCTTGGTGGAAGCCGAGGTTCTTCTCTCTGGCTCATACTTACTTACTCTACACGAGTGCCATGTTTTTGACTTTGCTGATCAGTGGGGTCCGCAATTTTAGGGGGAAAAGGTGATTGCAAGTGACTATCAAGTCAGAGATGCCGTCGTGATTGTAGGCAACGTTCTTGAGGACCCTCAGCTGCTAGAAAGCTAGAAAGACCGATTACTTTGATTTCCGTTCAACTTTATACAGGATGTATGTAAGTATAGCAACAATGATATGATCGTAGAATACATGTAATAAACAGCTTGCTATCCCTAGACGATGCAATGCGAATGATATGTTTAGTTTAGATCTCGTTGTGGGTCGTAACAGGCTCAGCTGCCAAATACCATGTGAGATACAATCGTACTGAGCACCCACATCGAGCACGCACCGTGACATTCATAACAGTTCATACATTACCCTTTCCAAAATGAATTCTTGGGACTCGACGCCAGGCATGACGACAGGGACCTTGATCTGGCCTAGACCAATCTTCAGCTTCGCTCCCTTCCATCGACGATACTCCATAAACGTCCCCGGTTTAACGATTCGAATCGTTGGAACGCAGGTCTCTCCGCTTTGCAGTGGGTGCAGGTATTCGTCGTTTGCCTCTCCCAAGGCTTCGAAAAGTCGCTGGGCTGTCATATGAGACTTCAGCCCTGCGTCGTATTTCGTTGAGCGATCATTTGATTTTTTTCCCTTTGCAAGTTCAAACGTACCGGGCTGCCCTGCGAGTTCGACAAAGAAGCCAGCCGTCTGAGGTATCTTGCGTTTATCCAGGGCTGTCGTGAAGTCGTGCACTTGAATGAATTCCTCAGCGCTGATCGATTGAATGGCCGCTACAAGTTCGGCGTCCGATATGACGACGTGAGGCAACCGAATCAAAAAACTAAGTAGTGGAAAGGTGGCAAACTGGTCATTGGACCAACCACAGTCCAAGAGTTGTTGTAAGACTCACGTCTTTCGGCCCACGTACTTGAAGACGGGCGCGCCATTGCGAGGGTCAAACCCCATAATCTCAATGATGTCATCCAGGAGGTATCGCCACAGGCCGTTTCGCGTGGTAATCACGAGTTGATACCGTCCTCCCACCTTCAGATCCCACTGGGAATTCCCCGCATCAACGAATCACTACCAGGCAGAAGGAGTTTCAGAATACTTACTCCCTGCAGTATATCTGAGGTAATCCCCAAGGATTCTGCATCCACGAACTCTATGGCCTCTTCTGTTTCCAAAACAAATGTTTCCGGATCATTGGGGTCAAAATACACAGACATGTGAGCTTCGGAAGAACCATATCCGTGGTTGCGCATGGCGATCGTCGGCCCAAGGATGGCCTTTACCTGATTGGAGGCGAGGTATATATAGACGTGCATGGCAGAAGAAAACTACGTACCTGTGGAAGACACGTTCCAAACGAGCCACTACAGACGCCCGCGACCCTCCGAAGCCGTGGCCAAACCCGCGCAGCCCAACCATCTCCAGATGAGGGTGGGCCAATCTCACGAAGCTTGTCCGCTCGTGCCGGGTTCGCATTTAACGCTGCCTGCTCAACATGATAAACCATGTAGTCTGAGGCATTTGATTTCCGGCTCACCTGGAGATGGTCCCGAAAGTTACCGAGGCCATCAAGATCGGGAATCCTGCCATCGCGAATGCACGCCACAAACACGTCCCACTTCTCGTCCATACAGCGAACCATGTCAACGAAATTAGTAGCGAACGTGACGAAAATTTGATCCACGTCAGGACGTGTGAGGCAAAAGAGTGCATGAATCGTCAAGAACGACCGATTGTCTGTAATCATGTTCGCTCCCCATGGCGCCACTTGGCCAGGCACTACGAAAAAGCGGTCAGAACTGTCGTGCATTAGCTGTGACGATGATACGCACTAATTGTCGACAATCGACTCTCGTCGCTTTCGGTATGCCAATTGGATTTCATGCGGAGTCGGCCAGCGGAAGCTAGACAGACTGGAATCCTTTTTACGACTTGGCCAGGTTGCCGTTCTACCTGTTTTATCTCCCTATAACCATAGTAGAAGATGAAGGCGGTGGGTCCTTGAGTGTCACTGAGATCAAAGATTGGACGAGGGGCAGGATATTCGAAACTTGTGTGTTGATATAATGGAAACAGTTTTGGTTCTTTACCTGACGTAGAGCTGGACATGGAGAGGGAGTAGGGCAAGCCAGGCGCGAACAAGTCCTCGACCCGCGACTCTTTGCAAGGAATCTCGTGGAATCTGGCGATCCAAGGCTTGTACGACTCGTAGTCGGTCACTGGAACGAAGTTGCGGAAATCGTCCAAGAGTGTTGCATAGACTGCCTTGCCATGTGAGGCAAGCGTGTCACGAAAAGGAGCCAGAGACGGTACCTGGGTCGCATACTGAGTCGTCCAGTTAGCTGTAATAATATTAAAGAGGAAAAGGTCGGTTCGTGTCACGAGGGAGGTCCGCAGCTCTGGAGTGAGAACCTTTAGCGGTGCGTCTGGCGCTGTCATGGATCAGAAACAGCCCATATGTGGACGACTTGTCAAACAAAACTTAAGTCGCGTAACGTCATAATCACGTGAGTACATACTGATGACTCATCAGCGTGGCGCTGCACCTTCCTTGACCCGCTCACCGAATTCTAGATGCCGGACATCAGGGAGATCATAGGCGGCCCGAACTTTCCCGCCTCGATCTCTGCCACCAACCATAGACATGTTTCCCTATGTAATCGATCAGGACTTTGCCCAACGCATGGTAGTCGGCTTTCGACGAAACCACATTCGCAGCCTTCTGTAAGCATGCTGGCTTACCTGGTTCCCGTAGTAACTAGTACATATACCGCGTCCGCTACTGAATGGAAGAGCGATAGTATTCGAAATGAGGGAAAGAACAGATATGTATACTGAATGGATCGGTTTGCAGAGGCTGTGAGTTCAACTCCTGCCTTGGGCAAGTTGCAAGAGTTAATAAAATAGCCTTGGGGTAGACATATGTACCTTCCCAAATTCGGATGGAATCCCACACAAACTGCAGAGCCAAGCGAGCGGGGCAGCTCCACGCAGGGGATAAACTGGTCCGATACAGTGGGAGGGTGTAAGCATGCTGGCTTCCCGTAACTAGTACATATCCAGACTTCCAACGACATTCTGGCGAGCCCACTGACTATATAGTATGGCAAAGCTTATTGTTAATACTTTGACAGCCTTTTGACTCGTCAGCAACTACTGTAGCCTAACAGCAGGCTTAATAGTGGTTCATGGGAACGGTGGGGTTAAGCGGGTCGCTGCAGGGATTGTGTCAGTGCCTTGCTATGAGAGACACCCATATAAATAGGCTGGGTGCACCATTGTATAACCGGACTGACCATGCCACCAAGACACAGCGTCGCAACATATTGGGAAACACATACATTATTCAGATCAAACTTGAAGCTAGTTACAACGAGCTATCTTACAACAACACCACCCGAGACAAGTATACAACAAACAAGTATAGCGGAGACACATAACGCCAAGCACCGGGAGGAGCGCATACGGAAAGAAAAAAAAAGTGACATAGACGGAGAACAGTACTCCAAATCACTGATATCAAGCATGACAAAACCAAAAAAGGGTAACTCCCCTATACAAGGCATAAATTCTCTATGGTTGATTTATCTGTGGGACAAAAAATGTCTCAGTAGGCGACGGCAGGAAGGCATTCTCCCGCCTGAACACGGATGTAATCGTTTCCGAGTCCATCAAATTGATTGTGGTCGCCCGGGTAGTGGTATGGACCGTTGGTGCCTCCAACGTAAGCACTATAGTGTGTGGCGCACCAATCGTAGACGTCCGCCATCCCTGCGTACTCGTTGATGAAGATGGGCATCTGCTCGTGCAGAACTGCGCACTCAGCCCAGCTCTTCGGCGTGCAATACCCGTTCTGCGTGTCTCGGGTATAAGCAGGAGATAATCCCTTGTCAAAGTCCGCGTCCGTCGCGCAAAAGTTGTAGCCCGCAAAGGATTGGCCCTCGACAGGAGAGACGGACGGCGTATGGAGGGCGTAGACCAACCCGGGGCAATCAGGAGGGGGTGGCAGTCCTATCGATGTCTCGAGGAGATTATACGGCTGTAATAATTACGTGCTTAGCAGCTAATATCGATAACCGATGTGATCAATACTCACGTCGTTCCAGCGCGCTGGTACGCCTTCTCTAAGCACGGACGGAAGAACTAAAGGAGAGAGACATCCGACGGAATCCGCTAATACGGCATGGGCGAGGTCTTCCGTTTGGTCACCATTGAATGATGGGCACACGCTCTGTCGGGACTCCGCAATGTCGTATGAGACGTTGGCGAAGACGCTGTCAAGCGAGCTGTGACGTTGGTGAGACGATATCTGGTTCGGGGAGGATTGACCCGCTGGGGCAGAAAGCGAACGCCTGAACATCGCAGTGAGTGGGACCCAGAAACGGTCGCCATGAGAGGCGTCGGGAGTCTGCGCACGGGTTGGAGGCGGGGTATATCTATTCGGTCGGACTGATCCAGGGTCCCCAGTTGTGTCGGGGACCTCGGTGCTCGTGGTGGAAATGACCTTTTCGACTTCGTTCGCCACCGCCACTTCCCTCTTTTCATCTCCGTTCACCTTCGCAGTCCCTGTTCCATCTTTGCAGGCTCCTTTCCGTCCAGCGATCCGTCTGCCGGTACTGTCTTCCCATCGTCTCACCGCGTCCTCTAGATCCACGCCTGTCTTCCCTTCCACCAAGAAATCTGCAATTATGGCACATCTCTCGTCGCCACTTTTCGCTTTCCTATTCGCCGGATCTCCCTTGACCTTTCGTCCAGTCTGACTTGCTCGTTTTCGATTAGACGCCTGAGGCCCGTCTTTGACTTTAACCTTGGCGAGTGCGTTGGCTCCGGGCCTGAAACGCCAGTCGGGGTATCGTTTCCTATGTTCCGCCTGTGCGACGAGTGCTTTTGCTTCCCAGACCTCCCTCTCTTCACGAGGAAGAGTTTTCCAATATTTGCCTGTAATGCAAGTCACAATGTCGTACGACGCGTGATGACGAACGCGAAATGTATACCGATGATCTTTGAGAGCGTACTATGGTTCCCCTCCACCTTCTCCGGAACTTGCTGGCTACGGATGAAAGACGATCTGAAGAGAATGAAGGCGTTGGGCGGGCGTGGGATATAAGAGGCGTCCCGCTTCTTGCCGTGGCTCGCGCGGTCGGGTCCTTGGAACGTTACCTGGGTTTCAGGGAGTTCGGCGAAGTCGGCGGGAGACGCAGGAGCTGGGACTGGGTTCTCCCAGACTGTTTCAAACGGGATTGTGGGATCCGCACTCAGGGCAGTGATAGGTGTCATGTCGGTGAAGAAGGTAAACGTCATTGATGGATTCGGGTTGTCGACGAGAGGAGGCATGCCGTCTGATAAGTTCTTTGATGAGAATGGATGATAGACATTTTCGAATAGTCGGAAGGGGAAAAAGCGTACCGTCGTCGTCCAAGTCGCATTGGGGGACATCGTGTTCGCGGATCGCGGGCATGATGAGGATACTAATTGACTATCGTGAAGGAAAACAAGTAGAGGTCAGGATGTCAGATGGATTAGGATTGGGGAAGCGGTGAAGGTACGCACGGGATGGTGTTAGAGCGTCTAGAGAGAAGTCAGCAGGTTGACCGAGGTGGAGTGCGCTTTATTCTCTCTTTGGTAACTGGGGCAATGGAATGGAAGAGTCGAGCTTTCTTGGGCCGGTCAGTTCCCACCGAAATCTGCGCTTCCCGAACTTGCAATTGAGCGCCTGAAGAACCACCGGGTGACAGCTTTTAGAGGTCAATTTCTCCGACATGTAACCGCAGCATAAGTACGGGAAGCCGGCAACCGTTGAATTACGCTAGGACTCCACGGGATTTTCCTGTTTCATCAGGCTCGAGGCGTTAACCGCGCCCTGCCACCAGTGGTTGGCTGTGACGTGAAAGGCGCGGAAAATTCTTCGCTTGCAGTCAAAAAGTCAACATGTTCTCTTTCGAAGAGAATCTAGACAAAAAATGCGATAAACAGCATGCCCGGTCGGCAAAACCGACGAATTGCTGTCATTGCACTAACTCCGCAAGGCAAACGTCGGTCTGGCATCTTTGCTTGATACGGTGGCCTCGAGGTAACCTCGTGGGGCAACCTCCCCGACAATTGGGAGAAAATTTGCTCTATTTGCAATCCCCAACGTTGGACACGCTCAGGTTCAGCCGCTCTCCAACCCAGTGCCGCAACACGCTTGCTGGCTCCTGAGCCGGCGGTTTTTCGCCAAGTACCGCCGCATCGGAAGTACCCAGGCTGTTCCAAGGGTCGACTCCGTGACCCACGCAGGTCCTCGTCCCTGTACTGTAGAGCTCGACGTCATTTTCTCCACACATACGCTACCCAGCCCAAAGGCAGTGACTTTTGGGCTCTGCGCCCATTCAACGGTTGGATTACTGGCGATGTTCGGATGGCGAGCGTGTCCCTAACTATCGTTGAAACGAACGCGACCCCAAGCTCCAATTTCTCGTGGCACCCCTCCGACACTGGTTCGCTGTGTCCATCTGGTTATTCCGCCACTCCATTTCGTAAATCAACATCAACCCACTCGGTCTCTCTCCCTCGCCAGCCCGCGGAGAACAAGGCGTATTTGCATGCTGTATGCTCTCCGAAATGACGACGATAACGAGACCGATCTCTATGATTCGCTGTGCTGCTGGTTCGCAGTTCGACCCTCAAAAAATTAATCTCGGGTGCTCTTGTCGCAAGTTTCGCCCCTGTTTTGTGGCGAGTGCATGTGCTTGCCTGGGGCGCCAAAACTCGATAACAAGTCGAACAGAGCTTGCGACGTCATCGCACTGCAGACTAATGAGATTGTGGTCAGCACCAGGCTCCTTACTGCGTCAGAGCGGGTCGAAGCTAAACTTGAACCAGCTCTTGACACCAATTCCATTCAAACTCGTGACCTTCAGAAATGGAGGTTCCTCCCCTGGCTCAAGTTCCGCAAGATCTAATAACGTACAGCCCCTGTTTGCCCAATGTTCCGATCGATTCTCACTCGAAATCCACCAAATTCGCCTGTCCTTTGTATGATGATACCCGTTGCTTCGCATCACATGTCGTGCAGAACGCTTTCGACTCGGTGTTTCCTTGTTGATCTTCGGGAACCCCCGCGGACATGACCTCCTGATCGGCCTTGCCAACTTGGAAGTTGGGACAAATACATCCACTGCATGGTCATTTCAAAATCAATCATCGGTAACATTGGCAAGTTCCGGATTTCCGATGAGATCCGCGACTTCTCCGTGTTCCAGGCTACTCACAGATGACGCTAGAGCCCGATACGCGTCCCATCAATTCATGAAGGCGGATTATGATTATGGCACTGATATGGCGGCCGTAAAGCTGTAGGTCTTCGTGGAGAACGATGATGAACGGTGCCGAACGCTCAGTATAGGAGTTATTTGTACACTATCGCTCACTTACCTACGAACGCATAATATTACTGTAATAACTCTTCCTTCTTGCTGTGTGGGTTGCAGCCTTGCTCTTGGCTGGCGCTCACCAACTTATGATGAAGTCTGCCAATGACGCACGCTCAACTACGCGTTGGGCCACAAATGGTCCTCGATCACACAGGATGACGTCCTTGGGACACCATGCGCACTCTCTAAAATCTTACACGGCGCATCGCATCTCTTGCATACTCACCCACTTCTTGATTTCCCGTTTCTTTACCATCAGTTCCTACAGCCGCTATTTGGTCCATCCCAATGCCCACAGGTCGGATCCCTTCCTGATCGTCCTTCCTTACGCTGTTCCTGAGTTCACCAGTCTCGTATCCTTGGCCTCACCGAATCCAGTACCAAGATTCGGGTGGCAGCGTGATCCAAACCATGTCTACTCAGACGAGTCTACTTATTTTCTTCCCCGCCGAGCAACTTACCTACGAATGACGAATGTCCGCTGAGAAAGCTACATCTTCACGAGACTGCAAGTCCTTACATAACTTGAACCCCTCGATATGATCAAACAATTACAGCTTTCTGGAGATTCCATGTTCCAGCAGACAGTGCATACAATGATGCCAACATTGTACTGTGCACTGCCAGCAGGATGGAATGATACAACACGCGCTATTGAATGTCGCGGGAACAGAAATGGGAACGGAAGACTAAACCGGCGGGACACGCTGTTCAGCCGCTCTCCAGCCCAGACAGTGCCTGCCAGCTCGCTCGCCAAGTGTTGCCAGGCCCGTCAATTGAATATCCTGTTACAAGGGTCGACTCCGTGGTCAACGCAAGTCCAGGTCCCTGGATGGTAGAGCTCGCCGTCATATTATCAACAAATGCCCTACCCAGGCCCAAGACGAGCAAGGCAACGATAGGGCTCTGTACCCATCCGACGAGTTGTTTGATAGGTTGGATTGCTTGGGGGACGTCCCCCTAACCCAGTTGCTATCGCAGACTGCGGTAGATGAAACGAACACGACAGAAGCTGGGAATTTCTTGTGGCGCCCTCGGACCGAATGCCAGTGGTTCGCTGTGTTCCTGGCTGTTTCCGTTGCTCCATTCGGTAAATTAACTAGCTCGGTCTGTCCAGGCCGCGGAGAACAGGGGCGTACCTGCATGCTTCGTGCACTTCGGAATGACGACGACATCGAGGTAGATCTCCATGACCGTGATGCTTCGACCCTCAGAAAGATAGATCTCGGGTGTTTTTGTTGCAACCTCCGTTTGGTAAGTAACGAGTGCATGTGCTTGCTTAAGGCACCCCGGCCTGATAATAAGTTGAACAGAGCTTGCGATATCATCGCACTGCAGACTAATGGGATTGTGATCAACACCAGTCTCCCTTACTGCTTCTCAGAGAGTCCTTGAACCAGCTCTTGACACCGATTCCATTCAAAGTCGTGACTTGCAAGCCTATCTGATAATCGTGGACACACGCACTCCCTCTGAATCCCCGGTCTCGAGTTTCGAAAGATCGAATAATGTACAGCGTCCTCCACTTCCATTTGTTCAATGTTCTCAGTCGAAATCCACCAAATCCTCCTGTCCCTTGTATGATGACACCCATTCCTTCGCACCACCTGTCATGCAGAATGCTTTCGATTCGGTATTTCCTTGTCGATCCAAGTAATCTTGGTACCTAAGCATGCATTGGTGAATCAAAGCAATGTCCAGTGTCGTGTATAAAGAGTACCATTTAGCACACCGCGGCCCTCGACCATTAGAGCTCCCACAGTAGAAAATCACTTGTTTGGTTTCCTTGTGTTGCCCATAAAACGTGGTCAGGTCATCATAAAAAGTTTGGGCTGGTTGTTGGACGCTTCCGCGGACATGACCTCCCTGATTAATCGACCTCGTCAGCTTGGGGAAAACATACGATCATTGACAGTACACCCACTGCATGGTCGTTTCTGCGTACGTCCACCACAACAAAACTTTTCTCGCCGAGTTCCGGATTTCTGATTAGATCCGCGACTTCTACGCATTTCAAGCTACCCACGGATGCCGCTGCAGCCGGATACGCATCCCACCAATTCTTGAGGGCGGATTCTGGCGCTGACTTGGCGACAGTAGAGCCGTCGCTCTTCGTAGCATAAATTTGGTAGGACTCTTTTAAATGTAGGAGACTTGATCACATCGAACGATACACGAGTCACACGATACTCACTGGCCAACTCGTTCAAATCTCCAATGTCGGTGGGAACGGATATCGCTCCGCAACATCCAGTCGGGCCACCATTGAGGTAGATATTGAGGTCACTCGGGTTCTCTGTGAATAAGACATCTGCGAACGCACACATTCGATCACCAATGACATCGCATCATCCGGCGCTAACGCACCTTTGAAGCCCGCGTCTTGCATGAGTGCTCGGTAGTCCTCAAGAAGAATGGCACCCGAGATGCAACCCACATACGCTGCTGCATTGGATCGCAAGGATTCCGGAAAGGGTTTCTTGGCTATAATCTGTGTGTGAATGAGAAAAAGTCGCACGCGGGTATGCATAGCTAATCATACGTCATCAAGACTGACACGCCCTCCAGGTTTGAGAATGCGGTACACTTCCTGCATCGCCTTGAGTTTACCCGCGGGGGGCAACAAGTTGATCACGCAGTTGGAGAGAACGCAATCCACCGAGTTGCTTTCGATCGGCAGATCTCCCGTCAACGCAACCTTGACGAATGCGACATGAGGTGGCTTGAGGCCTTTGGTCGCAGCGATGCGTCGAGCTCGAGCGATCATATCCTAATACGTTGGTCAGAGGATCACTCCAGCGTCTGTGCTTGTGGGACTCACGTCAGAGTTATCTAGTCCTATGACTTGTCCAGTAGGACCAACTTTCGCGGCAGCGAGAAAGACATCTATGCCCCCACCGGAGCCGAGATCAATCACCGTCTCTCCCTATACAAACATGGCAGTTGAGTGACAACATTCGTCGTCGTACTCACAAACGATCAGACGCTGATCATCAGTCACCTACCTCCTTTATGGACGCAGCCGCAACGGGATTCCCACAGCTCAATCCCATGTGTGCCTCAGCTGGGATCGACTGTAGCTGTTCGGAGGTGTATCCAAACGCATTCGCAACACGCTCAGAATCTGGTGGTCGAAAACGTGATGGTCATTGAAATGGGGACGATGAGCGCTGAGCGCTCAGAAAGAGGTGTCACTTACGGGCGCGATCGGAACCTTCTCGGGCTTGCTTGCTATAGGCTTCGTTCACGACATTGATGAGAGCCGCCTCGTCGCTTGGGCAAACTTTGTTACAGTATGGGCTCATCTCGACACCAACGCGCTGGTTGTAGCACAGGAGCAGTATCATTTTATCTTTGACACAAGCTTGGCAACATCGAGTCACGTGGAATCCAAAGACAAAGAGGAATCCGTCCAGCACGTTCATGAACAGATAAGGGGTGCGTTAGAGTTCCCACGGCGCGGCAGTGGCGAGTCTGCTTGACTAGGCTTTAGCCGTTTGCCTGCCCGTTTTCCTACCACTGCTACCACCACTCATGGTCAGGACTTGGACCATCCACCACGACTCTTAGCATGCCAAATGGAACTTCAAATCTTCTCCTGTAATCATGGCGCGAACCATTTGAAGGATGCTTTCACTGCTCAGGATCTTCAGAACTTTTACTGCATAGGCCAGCGCTCTGCCCAACACTGGCTATCCTTCGCCAAGCAACTCGCGGAAGACGCGTTGCCTGAGTACTTTGAGGTCCAATCGGACTGGACCAAATATCATTACCTCCCAGACGGGTCGAGTTACAGCGAT
>MU130815.1:69816-114581 GCA_015039435.1 Imleria badia
GGCATGATTCTTCATCCCCACAGCCGCAGTTATCAACTTGAAACATACATCGTGAGTGTCTGTAACCCATTGATCTCCAATCATGAGACCTCTGCCAGGGACCTCGGCCGCTTCCATCCCTTCTATGTGAAGTTGACGCCGAGAAACCGAGGGACTTCTATATCACTATATCTGTATTTGTCCCACAGTGAGTCGTAGCTGGCCGGTGGCCCACACTGCACTGAGTAGTGTCATGCAGGACGAACGGGACGAACCGCAGGACCCCGCGAACCGCGTACTAGTATTTCAATGCGAATCAGGGATTCTTGATTCTGAGCGGTGTGCTTATCGAGGAGGCCAAGACGCGACATACCCAGCGGCATCCTTCAACTTATATAAGTTTTGTTAATCGGGAATATTTACGGCCATGGCGGTGAATGTACACTGGAAGACGTGATAGGGTCGCTGGAGTTCGCGTTGACGTCAGGACAACGTGGAAGGTCCGACAGGTCATGAACAGATACAAAAGAATCGGGATCATAAGTAGGGCGATGGCGGTAGTCTCGGGCAATTCCAAAGGTATTGAAGCATGTTCGGATTGAGTCGAAGACATGAAGAATGACGCGATGGACGAGTGATGGTCCGTCAGCTATGGGTGAGCTAGTGCTAATTGGGGGTGGAGCTTCTGGGAGCTCGTCACGATAACGGAGTGGGAGACGGTGTGTTCGAGATGGGTGCTGTTTAGACAGATTAGAAAGTTGGTCAGAACTTGTGGTGTGTACTTGCCTGAGTCCAACTCGCCATGTTATTCATTGTAACATCCTCGTCTTGCTCTGAAACTGAATGCCGCGGCTCAGACGATTGATCTGGTGTAGCCATCCCACCAGCTGAGGCAGACTATGGGCGGGGATATTAAAGTACTGCTACACAGGAGCGGGAAACACTCACATTGATAGGTCCAGGTAGGACATCTGGGCTTTTCTCGGCAGTGGAAGAATGTGCTTCACTGACAGAGGTTGGCTGAAATAGATGTCAGGAATGTAAACTCGTCACCACACTTTTGTATGACACACCTGATCAGCGGTTGTGAGCACATTCGAATGCCTGGCTCGCTTTGAATTAGGCAGAACACAAAGAAGCAAATTTCGCTTGAACCCCGATGTCTGGCCCACATTGAGACGATTCCGAGATTGTCGTTGTACATAAATTACGCAGGAATTGCGATGGTGGGATAGCGCTCTTGAGCTGGCGAACGAGCGATTGCAAGGTTCCCCACATCTGAATAACCCGTCCATTGATGAGAAGAATACACAGAGAAGCTGTAAAGAATGCCGGAGTGTCAATAATTGACATTTCTACTCAGGTTAACCCTTGCCTCCAGTCCCGCCCGCTTTCTCACCGTCGCCCAGAATTGATGAGAGGATTTCAACCCATTCGTCGCCCGATTAATTGTTAGATCCATCTGGGGATGACTCGTGATTGTATCTATGACACAAGGTTCAGGATGATCAGTAGATGGAGATCAAGGAAAGAATATTGATCACCGTCGACCCTGATGACGAGGCCACTCATGGAGTTGCCGCCCACTCAAACATGGTTTGGGTTCATTCAGAAGGATATGGTTTAGTACGCAATGCACCAAGTGGGATCGTACAGGGGTATTCCATCAGAGGGCGAGAAAGGGCGCCCGTCGTCAGCGACGACAAATTCAAAACTGGTGTAAACCAATATTGGAGCGTGCGTACTCAAAATCAAAACACACGGAGCAACTCCTTGGATCTGCATCCGGTACGAGGACTGCCAATGAGTCAGTGATAGTTGACAGGTATCGGAAAGTGTAGGACTCACGATCCTTATCGTTGAGATCCCACGAAGCCATGATCATCGATTGATTTTTGTCACTAGTAGCCTTGTCCTTGGCAGAGATGTTGACGATACCGTCTGGAAGCTGGTCAGTGCATGCGAGAAAGATAATGACATCCAACCTTATGTTCAAAGCAATCTCGGTCTGAGGGACGCCTTTGGGCACATGAGCGATACCGACGAGATTGAAGTTGCCAAGGAGCTTCTGGATGGAGTTGTCGACACAGATAACTGGGCGCAGCTGCAAGCGGGACGACTGGATGAGTCAAAGGGGGAAGCGGCGGATGGATTTGGGCGACAACTTTGATGGCACAACATTGGGGACGAGTCCGACTCATCATGCCAACAAATCAAATCAAGACAAGCGGACGGGGATGTCAAAGATCTACCGGGGGGCGACATACGACGATTCGATCGCAGGGAAGCTAGAGAAACTAGAAGTGACTCGGAACGCCGAGGCGGTCATATCAATACCGACGTTCCAGAGATTGATACAATGATACCCGTATTTGACGTCCGAAATCTGCGGAATGTGGTACAAACTGACTTGAGTACGGAGTCTTGCTCGATCACGTCGTAGATCAATCTATGTCTCTGACCCGACTGTGAAACTTGTGAAAGCCTCGTCTTCTTCAGTTTCACTAGGATGCTTTCCTTGCGGGTGGTGATCCTCAGGCTCGTGCTGCTCACCTCGACATCCTCAGCGTTGCTGCAACGTGATTTTCTGCAGCTTTGCGCGGCCTCGTGTCGCCGTACCCTTGCCCACGCCCCTCCTTCCTCCCAGCTCGCACTCTAGACACCACGAGCGTCGCCCTTCCTACTGTACACGTCTCTCGTCGACCGTCGCTATCTCCGCATCTGCCTGACTTTCTGTCTACTTGTCACCTAAATCGCACAGATAACTCGGCTTCGTGAGTAATGCGTGGTTTTGTATGATGTCTTTTGTGGTCCCATAATGTACGGACTGTGATATGCGTCCACTGTCGTCTGTAGTTCAGGGCCTGGCCCTCGATATTTTACTCAATGCTCATGGCTACGATACATTTTACAGAGATCGGTACATCGTGGAGACAATTCCTCTGGCGATATCCGAGATTGTAGTACAGTTACTTGACGCAATTTTTCTTGTGATCTTTCCAGTCCTTCACCTGGCACTCCTTCGAGCAATACCTCACCGTCTTACACTTTGCGCACACAGAGAGCGACCCTCCTTGCTTCCCACACGCTCTGCATCGCACCTGATCCGTTGGTGCGTCTGACGGCATCCCCACCTTCTCCAGATACGGAACCGCAAACAAAGGACTGATGGCCACTCGAGTCGCGTACGGGGCGAGAGACTTGAACCGTTGTGGGAATGTCTCTGTCCCAACCCCGACACCACACGAGCAGAAAGGGCTCTTCTCGGGATCCGCCCCAGCATCCGGAGACAACGGAATCGTTCCCTGCGTCAAGTACTCGCAGGAAGGCCTGTGCGTCCAAGTACGACACCGTTCGACGAGCAACGGAAGAAGGTAGCGCCAGGCCTCTGATTCATCCGGATCAATTTTGATCGTGACGACACCCGCGATATTGAGACGGGTCAGCTTTTCTTGAACAGTCGTCGTCCCTGGCACAACCCAGGAATCGGTGACGACCGTGTGTGAACCAACGTCGAGGCGAAGATCAGCAACGAAAATAAGAGCGAGGCGTTGTCCCGTAGACATGTTCTGCAATACAAAGAAAGGTGGGACTCGGCCTTGAACTCCAGCAGCATAAAGCAACAGAGAGTGAAGAGAATCCTTCAGGTTTACGAAGGTGTCGTCGGGTGAAGGGGATTCTTTCTCCCGCAAATCACGTTCCCGGTGAGAGAACATAAGGGTGACGTGCGGGACAAGCCACTTTGGTGCTTCCGGATTCCCAGGCTTCAACCGAGGGCAACGATCGAGGTTCACTCGGTGGACATTCCATGACATTGGGGTTCCAGCATCGAGCACGGTATAGAACCTCTTCGCGATAGCACGCTCATTTCGAATGGGCATCGATATTGCCAATGGCAAAATGAGCTGCAAAGCTATCAACGTATGTTCCAATCATGAGCTGTTACGAACAACCAACCAACCTCTATGTACATTGACTTGCGGGCGACACGGAACTTTGCATTTGCGGCATCCACTGGCATTGGAAAGTAGATATTCTCCGTGTATTTGTCAATGCACAAGCGAGTACCTTGGGTCGGCGTTTGTTCGAGCTTCACAGACGAGCTAGCCGAGAGCGAAGCTTGACCGGCTGGGTCCGTAATGTCTACTCGAGTGGTGAATGAGCGAATCTCGATATGAGAGTCATTCATCTCCACACTAAAGACCCGCTTGCTCTCCCGAGCCACTTGTGTGCGGGCATCCTTTGCAGCAGACGGAGCGATTGGTGGAAAAGGGGGCTCGGCAAGTAAGTGAACGTGTCGCGAGTCTTCCAGTGGTGTCGTGAATATGGCTTCTAGTAGTGACCGACTGAGAACCGTGCGTGGTGACGGCCGCGTCCTAAACCCGACAACTGCGTTGGGCGATCGCAACAACGTGCTTGACCCAACGGAGAAGAAAACGATCAAAGGAGAGGAAGTTGATTCCCCTTCCTTCTCTTCCACAATGGTCGCGGTCTTCGTCTGACCTGTTCCAGTCATTTCTAGTCTTCCATATGCTGCAGAAATATCCATGAACATGTTCCATATGTTCAAACTCCTGATTTCGCACTGGAGCACAGGTGTTCCTGCCAACCGAAGCTCAGATTCGATAGCCGTGATCTTGCTCCGGGGGATCACAATGACGACCGTGACTACTGATGGAATCGACTCCCAGTCTCTGAAGAGTGTAGATCTTGTCTTTGTGCGCAGATTTTGGATATACGACTGCTCCATGGTGGAGAAGGTCACGACATCCAGGAGGTGAAAGTGACAGCACATCTCTTGGTAAAGGTTGGAACCCAATATCAGGCTGGTGTCTTGCACAACTTCCTCGTCAAACTTCTCCATGACACGTGACCAGTCCGTTTCAACCCACGACTTGATATGATTTAGCTGTTGTACGAAACTCTGACGGGTGTAGTGCGGGTGGGTAAACGCCCGAGTAGCTGATGAAGACATACTTGGCAGTTGACGAGCCAGATTCTCATCAGAGAACATTTTCAGGTAGACTTCGAAGAGGAGTCGACCAAGCTGATCTGGAGTGAATGATATGAGGTGCTCGCTACCGATGGCTTTCCAAGCAATTTGTTCATGGTATTGTGGCCCCGCGATGAATGCCATGAGACTTTCGTGGACATTCGAGCGAGTTGTGAACCGCGATAGGAAAGCGGAGGGTACAATGCCCAAGAGAAGTGACATTATTTGCATGTCACCGCAAAGTCGCTCCAAGATGCCTGCCGTGGGTGTATCGCTATACGAAACCAACGCCTCGGTGTATAGTGTCGCGGAAGGAGACTTGGAGAGGATGGGAATGGTGACGACCAAGAGGTTAAGGAGTCCAACATGGTCAGAAATGTTGGACGTGTCGATCACGTTGAACGTGGTTGGAGCGGGAGTAGAAGCGCCTTCTCCGTATTGGTTTTCCTCGAATTCTATTCTCGAGGCTCTCCAGGGCGAGCTCAAGATGGGAGTGGCAGTGACGCCACATGAGTTGAGATGGGAAAATGCCTGACACAACTTCAACGCATCCCCAACGAACATCCGAATAACAAGCTTTGATGGCATCACGGAGGTCATCCTCAAGAGCTTGATGGCCGAGGTGCACCACTGAGAGAATTCGCCGCGTGCTGCTCGTACCAGTTTCTGCACCAGTACACTGGGCGTCTCGTGATGGGAGGTGGCGAATACCTCTGCGAGATGAAATCCTGCAACCGGGTCCGCCCCGTAGTGGACAGCGAACTCCTTTCCTGACAAGGAGAAGGCGAACGTGGGATTGACCAACGTAGCCTGGTCTGTACTATGCAGACCATCGTCTGTGATCCCAGTTGACCAGAATTTGCGGAATTGCTCGCCAACCGTTTGCACCGCGAGATGTGAAAGGGGTCCAGCGGAACGAGGTGATGTCCCGACAAACCCATTGCCATGTCTACGGTCCTGTACTTCTTTCATGCCATCTAAAAAGTTTTTCTTGAACCATTTGCGTTGATCTGGAGTATAGTCAACTGTTGCGACGTATAGGCTCCAGACCCGACGGAGTTCCGCAAGCGTTCTCTTGTCGCATACGGTCAGAAAGCCTGCATATGGGCCAGCGTTCCATGATTCGAGATCCTTCGCCAGCGTCACGAGCTTACGACACTGCTCGATGAGCAAGGACAATGATTTTCGGTCCAATACGAAGTGGTAAAAGATATTCCATATGAGGTCTATCCTATCTTGAGCTCCTTCGTCAGCTAAGAGCGTGAACAGGATGGCGTTGCGTGCTGACAGAGAGATTTCAAGACTCCGATGAACACAAATAGAAATGCGAGGGCCTACCGAGTACAGCGGCTTCCACATCGCAACAAGTTACATCCAATTTCTGCGGCTCTACACAAGTCGAGTTAGGTGTCCCAGGCGACTGATCAAGAAGACATGAGTCACCCACCAATATTGGAATTCGTCTCGTTTGCATAGACAGTGTACAAGATGTGTCGAGGATCGCCACATGCCAGAAGCAGGATGTTTGCTTCTTGTTCAGGAGGGAGGTGTTCGGTTAACCGTATAGCGGACGTGTTGCCAATCGGATAAAAGTATGTTATTCCAGGAAATAATAGAGGATGTGACATCTGAGCAAGTTCAAGGAGATGAAAACGTCTGAAGATTGGGATAGTACAGAGGTGCTAGCTTGTTGTCCAGGGTTTTGCTGTCGTACTCAGCAAGCGTTTGCTTGACGTTCAACGTTCAACGCTCAGTCTGAGGAGTGGCAAGCAACTTGTTGAGGCCACGGCAGCATAACCTTGAACACGATGCAAGTTCAAGTTGGCCAGGGCGCAGAGCCAGCTTTTAGGTGTTTGGTTGTCGGAAGATCCCGACGCCGCACAGACCGTCTCTAGAAAACCGACGAAGTTGAGCTGAGGACGATGAGAATCCACGGTCCTGCACAGCTCACATCTCATAGAGAGGTGCCAAGGATGTAGTTGTTATTGAGGGGAATAAGCAAGTCTGTTTGCTGCTCCTTCCTAGCAGCTGGTCGGGGTTAGTCAGTAACGTGCCGACAGGTACTACCCAGCCCCTTTCAAACCGATCCAGAGTTGATCCGACTTTCCGAAATCATGTTGGGCAGGACTCTTACTACAGCCAACCAACACATTTCCACTTGCAGACACATTCACATTCACTTGCACGATCGTTGCTATAAAAACCGTCCACGAAATCATACACGCACACACTCCAACCCACGTTAATAAAGGTACCGGAATCCCTTGCGACGCCGGACGGCTTCCTCGAACGAAATGCCTTCCAACCTGGCTGCCTCCTCGATCCGCTCCCGCTCGGGACCCTCCATGAGCTCCCGTTCTTCCCGCTCCATCCGTTTGTTCTCGCGAATGAGCATTTGTCGCATGACTAGGCACGCAAAAACGTGAGCAAGCGTTGGATGGAGAGTCGGAGAAGGGAGGTAGGCAGACACGCTTCGACTTACTCAAACCCAAGACGGTCGAGAGCACCAGACTGCAGATCGCGATGATCATTGACTGGTGGTACTCCGGACCCCAGCTGGTTTTCCATATGTATGACCCCAGGCTGAGGATGTTCAATTAGCATCTTCTAGTCACCTTACCCCCCAGGGCACGCAATGCCGGACGCACATGTTCCCAATGCTTCCCACTCCATTGACCATCCCCAACGCCACTGATCTCTTCGCAGGTGGACGTGGGACCGCATTCGAAACCCAGGTCAACGTCAACGCAAAGCCTATTTATACGATTCAGACCTCGACGGACATATGTTGCGCATCATACGTACCACAATAACCGAGGGACATGAGGAAAAGCGAAAAGTATCTGCCACCAGTAGACATGGTCGCTAAAGCAATGATGTAACCGATGATGATGGTCCACCACCAGACTGCGAGATGGAAATAACGCTCTCCGGTCCGGTCTATACGTCTCGAGCTCAACAATTGAACTTTGGATGCAGATGTTACTTGCCACAATGCCATACATTGATTACACAGCATATCGAAGCAAATACCCACGGAGGTCTGTACCCGGGGGATTCATGAAAAGAAGAGCAAAAGAACGTCAGCGCACTCACGCAGCCATCAAAAGGGTGACAGTTGTACTGTATCCAAGAGTGGCAGTCAAGCTGGAAGGTGAATTTCGTGAGGATCATAGCTACATGTTGCGCACTCGGTGTGGACTCACGTCGGGAAGAAATTGATGAAACTCAAACCCAAGAGCTGAGAGCAGCCCATGAGCATGAAAATCCAAACCTTGACATCGCGGATGGCGAGCTTAAAGCCATCGAAAATTCTGTTGGTAGCCGCTGCAACAGCTGCAGCTCTCAGCTAAGGACTCGGAGCGTCCTACGTGCCATTTTTTGCTCCCACCCACCACTTCCTCTTCAGGTCTGCTGCTCAACAAAGACATCCGGAAAGATACCTCGTCGTCCGTTGCGCCATTCGCTCTTAGCCTCATTTTGTGACCTGTGTGGTGCCCATCCCTCCCTTGCAACTCGCCTAAGGCAGCCAAGACAGCGCTTCGGATGGGAAAGCCCATGGGGGTTTTGCCGCCTTCGAAACAATCCTCGGTGCTCTGAGTCACTGAGTTTCGTGTCGTCGGGCAAGGGCGCTCGAGCGGCTCGACAATGCAACATGGGTCAGGTGTTTTTCATTATTGCAGTTCTCGGTGCAGCATGTAATTATAATACTATGGTACTTAGACTACTTTGTTTACTTTTTCCAATTGTGACTTGGGAAATCCCTGGATCTGCTTGGGCAAACACATCTAAACTTTCTAAATCGTTCCTTAGTAGACACTTTTTCCAATTGAGTCACTTGCGACACTTTTTCGATGACGCCCAAGGGCGCCAAGTCCGAATAAGGCCGTGACGATATTACTGATGCTTAGACCACACGAACTTGGTCTGATCAGACCTCCGAGTCAGAGTCGTGGAACGCTTTCCAAAGGTATCTCACAATGAACCACGGGATGGGCTTGCGAGTCCAGCCCGAAGGAGAGGAGGCTGCTCGACTACTGGCCTTCAAGAGGACTTGCTTCCAAACTTCTGACACAGTGTCGCAATCGCCGTGCTTCGCCAATGCGAATCTTAGTCTGTACTTACCAACTTGGAACTCTGGGATCTGTACGAAATTTGCAAGGACTGTTGCAGCTCAGCGAGGCAAGTTGATGACTCGGAATTGGGAAGACTGCCGGAACCTGCGGTCCGAGCCGGGCCGTCGCGTAGCCCAGTCAGGTGACTACTACTATTGTCTACTAGTTAAGTACTCTACGCTCAAGGGTCCAATTCCTTGGAGCTAATGCCTCTCTGACGAGTCAGTCCCGCATGTGAACAGCACCTAAACGACATGACACCATGTTGTAAAAAGGCATGATTCTTCATCCCCACAGCCGCAGTTATCAACTTGAAACATACATCGTGAGTGTCTGTAACCCATTGATATCCAATCATGAGACCTCTGCCAGGGACCTCGGCCGCTTCTATCCCTTCTATGTGAAGTTGACATCGAGAAACCGAGGGACTTCTATATCACTATATCTGTATTTGTCCCGCAGTGAGTCGTAACTGGCCGGTGGCCCACACTGCACTGAGTAGTGTCATGCAGGACGAACGGGACGAACCGCAGGACCCCGCGGACCGCGTACTAGTATTTAATGCGAATCAGGGATTCTTGATTCTGAGCGGTGTGCTTATCGAGGAGGCCAAGACGCGACGTACCCAGCGGCATCCTTCAACTTATATAAGTACTAGTGTGCGAACTCCGAATAATATTTTTTCATGAATCTCTCCGTGCTAGATACTGCTTGGATGTGGTGGGCTATTTCATGACCATGCGGAGTACCGACAACGATCGTGATAGCGACGATGACATCATGGCCAACTTTCCCCCACCTCTCGCCATGTCGAAACTCGCAGGAAGCGCCCAATACAAGCACGCTCATGTTACATTAGCAAGCGCTTAGACTACATGACTCATGCAGATAAAATAAAAGGTATGCCATTCAGCAGCGTCTGACTGACACATTGACACATAGCATGAGTCTGAGGATTAGAGTCGCGCAAGTAAGCTTCAGCTAGCTGTACCTCGTTGGTCTCCAGATGAGCCTGTTCCAAGGTGGATGACAGCGAAGAGATGCGAGACTGCTCGCTGCGGGCTGCCCCAAACGCGCCGCCGCACTCTATCGATCGGTGTAAGATTTCTCCAAACCATAAAGATGTGAGCTCACTCTCGTGTTATCAGTCAAGCTCATTCTATCAGCTTGGCCTGGGTTATCGTGGGTCGCGGCGAATGACAAGGACGAGATCGTCGGTACATGTCTCGTTAGATTGTAAGTCGCGAGGCAACAACAAACATGGCTTATCATGTTTTCCTAGAAAAGAGGAAGTCAAAAATGCGACGCACGCGCATGTGTCCTTTCTCTTCGTGCTCACAGAATACCAAGGACAAGGGGTTGGACGCCGACTACTCACGACTTCTCGTATGCCACTAGCATATAAAACGTTTCGCCAACTGATATCAATGGATCAGTGCAGTCTGCAAGGGCACAGTACAATGTTTCCGAAGTGACTTTACATGTTAGGACGTCGAATGCACCTGCAATTGCACTTTACACGTCCCTCAAGTTCTATACTACGAAGATGAAACCTAGACACTGTGAGTCAGTCTAATTAATCCACACATAAATTAATTGATTGATCGTGTTACATAGATGACGATGGGGGGGATGCGTTCGCTATGAATCTTCTGCTTGGGAATGACGTGGATACTTGATACCAGGAAGTACATGGTTTATTTGAGTCAATGTGCTCCCGTGAATATAGATATGGTGAGGAACTGTTTATATCCCCAATAGAAGTGACTTGGAGTCGCCAATATAACTATCCTCCTTGACTCTTCCTTCCGAGTCGGAATTCCTTCAGCCAACTCTTCAGGGGACAAGGCCCTCTCGCATCCACGGCAACCACGTCCGTGACGGACCATCATCACATGTAAACCATATTTGAGCTCAGGTGGAATATTGAGCTCCAGATGCGCCTGCGCACCAACACGATCCGCGGTCTTCGGGACCCATCCCAGCAGTTTCGACAACTGAAACACATGCGTGTCCACCGCGAACGCCTACCGTCCAAGACAAAACGACGTTTGGGCCCAACAGCATTGAAAGAGACTAGCTCTTGCAAGGCGCTCTCGTCCGTCACGCCCGGCGCTACAAGATAGTAACGCTCGTGTTTCTTCTTCACGGCAATGAGCGCTTCCCGGGTTATCTTCGCCTTGCGATTCGCGAGACCGCCTGACCGAATCGCATTTGCTATCATCTGTCTATCCGCGTTGGCCATCTTTTCGAAACCTGGTTTGCCCTGGCTAAAGACGCTGTCTAACGAGCGTTTGGCGGCGGAACTATTGACAGACGAGGTATTTTGGTCGTGCCAATGAGCGCGTCGATGACATTCCAGAGTTTTAATCGGCCGGAAGTATGTTGCGGGCTGCAGCGAGGCTACGCAGGCGCGGTTCCCTCTAGACGATCGCGATTTTTGTGACCCTGCGGAGGTCGCCCTCAAGCGTGAGGTACCCGGGCATGGGCACATCCTTGAGCAACAGCTCTGCCGCGGTGGGTCCGTCATGGAGCCGTGCTACGTGGCATGTAGGCGTCACGGTGCTGTCCGCGTTCGACCGCCGCTGGACACACATCAAGGAGCCACACGTCAGGCTCAGTTGCGTGCCGGTTCCTGGCCGCGTGACGGACGGCCTAATTATGCTCACCCTCCTCACGCTCCGTCCTCACCTCCAAGACTTTGTCTTTTCCCCCATATTAATACCACAGCCCGACGTGGCGACCCCTTGCGCGCTCGATGTGCGTGCTGTAGGGGTCAGCTCCCTTCTGGACGCGCTCACCCTGCTCGCATTGAGGTACCTCAAGATTAGTGATGTGCACATCGCTCTGAGCACGTGGCAGCACAATGAAGGGTGTGAGTCGGAGGAGACCCGGGGAAACAGAGTCCGTACCTTATTATGTCCTGCTAGGAAGGACTCGGAGGACGTCAAGATGCTGCACATACTACATCGATTCTCTCGTCACACTTCCAGATATCAAAGTCTAAGACAAGGAGTCGGACGTCAACCGCTGGCAAGTTCTTGTTCAACGTCTACGACGTGACCCTGCATATCAGAAAGTCGAATAAGCTCACAAATGCATGGATGACAATGGAAATGGTGCCTTTGCGTTGCATCTTCTGCTTAGTGACGGCATTGTTAAGGCCCACAGGCACCACCATGATGACAATGTACCACAGTGCCATCAGTTCATTCCAATGTTAACTTCTTCGAACGAATGAAAATGAACTTCATTTAGACAGGAGCAACAGCAAAACGTTTCCAAACGCGTACATCAGATAACTTAGAAGCGGACTGGGAATCACAGGATCCGAATCACCAAGCCAACCTTCGTTTTTGGTTACTTCTTCCGAATCACAGTAACTTGTCGCTGTTTCCTTGACCCAACTGGCGACAGGAGATGGTCTCCATCTTTCCCCATGACAGAACACGACATATGGAATCGTGGCGTGCGATTGGATCCCTTGGAGATTCACAGGGCTGTGCGGCACAACCTATGAGTTGAATCCAGGCCCGAGCATGACTTCAGTGGTTGATCACCGATCAGCTCGATGGATACCACTGTTGTTCCGGCGGCTTGTGCAACCAATTGTAGACAATTGCCGCACGGGTCTCAAAGTTGCAACGGGCGTAAGTGAACTCCGATGGATATTTTTACATCTGAATCTCTTCATGCTAAATATTGCCTGGATGTGGTGGGCTAGTTCATGACCATGTTAGTACATACTGACGACGATAGCGACGATGGCATCAACGTCAGATTTCCTTTTCGCTATGTCGAAACTCGCATGAAGCATCCAATACTCACGTGTGCACGAGTCACATTGACGGGCGCTTAGACAACATGACTCATTGCAGATAAAATAAAAGGTATGCCACGCAGCGGCGTCACTCTGCCAGTGACACACACATAAGATGAACCTGACGATTAGAGTCGCGCAGGTAAGTTTCAGCTCGCTGCACCTCGTGGTCTCGACATGACCTTGTCCCAAGGTGGATGATACCAAAGAAATGCGAGACTGCTCGTTACGAGTTCTCCCAATCGAGACGGGCTCTCTCAATAATTGTAAGATTTCCTGTCACAACAGAGACGTGTCCTCACGCTAGTTCTATTAGTCAAACACATCCTTTCGACATGGCCTGGACTATCGTACGTCGCGGTGAATGACAAGGACGAGATTGTCGGTATATGTCTTGTCAAAATGTAAGTCACGAAGGTACATCAAACGTGGCTTATCATGTTTTTCTAGCAATGAGAAAGTCAAGGATGCGACGCACGCGCATGTGACGTCTCTCTTCGTGCTCTCCGAACATCAAGGACAAGGGGTTGGACGCCGACTACTCACGACTTCTCGTATGGAACTAGCATACAATATGTTTCACCAGCTGATAGATATGGATCAGTGCAATCTGCAAAGACACAGTTCGGCGTTTCCGAAGTGACTTTAAATGTTAGGAAGTCGAATGAACCTGCAATTGGACTTTACACGTCCCTCGAGTTCTATACGACGAGGACAAAACCTGGATTCTGTGAGTCAGTCAGTCAATGCAATACACACAGAAATTAATGGATTGTGGTTGTGTTACATAGTTGACGATGGGGAAGATGCGTTCGCTATGAACCTTCTGCTTAAGGATGACGTAAGAATCGCATACCAAGATGAAATACTTGGTTCATTTGAGTCAATGGGCTCCTATGAATGTAGATAACGGTGACGAACTGTTTATATCCCCAATAAAAGTGATTTGGAGTCGCCAAGGTAAGCCTCCTCCTTGACTCTTCCTTCCGAATCGGAATTCGTTCTTTCGTTCAGCCAACTCTTCAGTGGACAAGGCCCCTTCCCGTCTTTCTTGCATCCACGGCAAGCACGTCCGTGATGGACCATCATCACATGTAAACCATATTTGAGCTCAGGCGGAATCATGAGCTCCAAATGCGCCTGCGCGCCAACACGATCCGCGGTCTTCGGAACCCATCCCAGCAGTTTCGACAACCGAAACACATGCGTGTCCACCGCAAACGCCTGTCGTCCAAGACAAAACGACAATACACACGCAGCCGTTTTGGGGCCGACACCATGGAGGGAGACTAGCTCTTGCATGGCGTGCTCGTCCGTCACGCCCGGCGCTGCGAGATGCTGGAGGTCGTAACGCCCGTGTTTCTTCTTCACGGCAATGAGGGCTTCCTGGATGATCTTCGCCTTGCGATTCGCGAGACCGCCGGAGCGAATCGCATCTGCTATCATCTGTCTGTCCGCGTTGGCCATATTTTCGAAACCTGGTTCGCCTTGGCCAAAGCTGCTGTCCAACGAGCGTTTGGCGGCGGAACTGTTGGCAGACGAGGTATTTTGGGAGAGAATTGTGCCAATGAGTGCGTCGATGACATTCGGCGTGTGTCCACACGTCATTGCAGAATTTGAATTGGCCGAAGGTACGTTGTGGACTGGAGCCCCACCTGGCGTGTGCGACGCAAGAAGTGCATAAACAGCCCGCGCGTCTTTCGTGGATGGATGAAGGAAATCACAAAACGGTGAACAGACGCTATGATCAGCGAGTAGTTTCAGTTTCTTTGAAGCATGTGTGGAGAGTCCGTCTGAGCTAGTGGTGTTTGCGTCGTCGTCGGGTTGAGCCACCGAATCTCGCCGGGGTAGGGGTGAAGTAGATCGAAAGCGCTTCTTTGCCATGAAACGTGAGATCCTGTGTGGAAGCTTGTCTAAATATTCAGAGTACTTGCAAGTTGTGAAACGTATGTACCTTGGCTCAATGGAACGACGGTACAATAACCCTGTTCCAGCCCAGAGCTGATGTAATCGACCAATTCAACTGGTGCCAGCTTCGACTCCACACACAATCTTGCTCGAGCAAAGTTCGAGTCTACTCGAACTTGAATGTGTCCAAGGTTCGTTGTCCAGACATCATTACAAACCAAGAGCCATTAAATCGCCGTTGTATCTCCAAACAGCCATGTCAGTATGTCCATTGAAAAAAGTTGGAGACCCTGACTATTTCAGGGCCTGTGTTTCACTGCGGAGTGAACGATTAGATTTCAATGTGGAGTTTCGAGGTCTACCACACAATTACCTCCGCACCGACACTACGGTCGTCCCTGGATCGGTGCACCCCAACTTTGTTGGGTCTCGAAGTCGGAGTTCGCGCCGACCCGTTTCGAGGGGAGGTCTTCTGACCCGTTGGTTATCGGTCACCTGGCGCTGGACTCATCTGAATTCGACCCGTTCACCTGACAACCATCAAGCCAACGAAGAAGTTCGTTCATGTCCACTTCGCTCTAGAAGTTGGTATCGTAATGCCGCGTCCTCCAACCCCGACAGGGTATAGTTCCTCGGCTGTGGCTTGGTGGTAGAGTCACTGCTTTCTCCGATGGTGGTTTTCCCACTTCAGGTTAGTGTCCTTGTTCTGAATATAGTTAGAGCGCGCCGACTGGCTAATTTGGGTGGTAACGAACCGAAACAACGGTACGACGACATATAGATCCGGCGACGCCGTTATCATATCGGATAAACCCCGACATTATCCATATGTATATCGCTGGGGACCATGTGGAACGCTCCATGGCGTTTTAACTTTCACTTTTGGAGCGGATTTTTGGTGGATTTTTCATTAAATGGTTCTGGTATCTGACTCGTCCCACGGAAGTGGTTGCTTTGATCTTACATGTGACCATTCGAGAGACAAATTATTGGCATATACAAGTCACAAGTGGCATGTCCGAGGGCGTAGAAGATATGTCATGATTATTGGGCTGTGCTTCTGATGGCATGTGATAATACATTAATGTAGCAAGCGAACAGATGTGTGACTATGCCGGAGACTTTTGGCTGACGAAGAGATCGAGCAAGCAATATCAACGTATGCTGGTGAAGTGAACTCTGTAGATGACGGAAGGATACGATGCAACGGGAGAATTGCGACTGCTCCATACCGCTTCTTTCCTCCATACTACCGGGTGTATGGAATGGTGGGCGTCCACATGCTTCCAGAACTCGGTCCAGGCTCCGCTGTTCAGTGCTTTGGGGCTCTGATTGGGAGACATGTGAAACGATGAGAGGCGGTGCCACTTTGATCCTGATAGTGAGGAAAAAATGACTATTGGCGGCGTAGATTCATCAATCAAACTATGGCGGTGAAGTCGTGCTGAGCCTGAGGAAGACGCGGGACTGCGTCACCTTGTCAGATCAGAGTGTTGTAATCACCATTGGAGCGACGGCTCTTTCCGATGCCGAGAGAGCGTTGTTGACGTTACACGTGTAACGTTGAGCGGCCTCAGTTCCACAGGGATCGGGTTGTGGAAAAGCTCCGTATGCTTACTAAGCAGGGCCGACGATCGCTTCCAGCGTATATGGTGGGCTTCGTGTTCCGTGGCGTTCACAGTGGGCGCTGCAGGAAGTGAGGCGGCAGCTTCTCGCGACAGAGTGATAATGGGATACACACCGCCAGGTCCCAATTGAAGTGGCGCTCGAACTTCGATACATTTCAGAACCCAACCGTTCAGTAACATCAAGGGAAAAAAATCGATGCCAGTGTAAGGGTCAGCTGCGAGAAATAGCTGCTTCGTCGCGTGCGGGGGGCATAGACGAGGATGGAAGCCGAAGCGCCTAACCGCTAGGAACGTTAGCAATCACGTCCAAAAGCTGAACAACTCCCTGCTCATTGGGTTATGCTCCGTGCGCGGTCCAGAGCCTTTGGAAGGAAAAGGAGTAAGAAATCAAACCCTAAGTATGTGGAGGAGAGGAGAAAAGGACCTCGTAACCAACACACCTTTGATTGTCACAGGTTGACCTGCTTAGTCATCGACGAAGTTTGCCCGCCACCATTTTCCTTCAGCCTGACTTTCTAGGAATCCTTGGCTAGTAGTAGTGCCTGTCCGTGTGTGACACTTGTGTTTATCCATTGCTGTGGCCTTCTGGATCCTGCGGAGCGCAAGTACCCTCCATTGCGTCCCGTAAGTGCAATAACCTACCGAACCGCCCATTTCACCAATATTGGACCTTGTCGTGTGTATGATCACCGGCCCGCGGCTCGTGGAAAGGTTTCGGCCGGACCATGCGTAGGACTTGGATTCTATCCCGTCTTTCATAATGCTAGCGATGTGTACCATACAATGGAGCGATTTTGCAACGAGAAGGCGACATCGAACTTGCATTCTATGGCATTCGTAGCCCTTGGCGAGATTGAGCGTGTTATTTCAGGTAAGCCTGATTCCATTTTGCACTTGTGATTCCCCGTATCATAATCAATCGAATTGCTGCGGAGCAGGTTCCGTGTCCGAGCGTGCTGGCGCAAGGATGTACCGCTCCTCGTGGAGATGTCAATGGGACAGTTGGCACTTGTGGCAGGCGTAACATGCCACGTTGGCCACATCACCTCTCCATGTGGCGCAAATTATCCGAATCGTCTGGGCGCCGTGCTCTCAGCTTCCGTTCTTTGAATCTACTTAATCTCGCATTGTTCGCTCTATAGGGTTAAAGTAATGGTTTCCGTGCATGGAACAGTCGCATCACCCTGCATTCCTATCGCTACTGAGTTTCCGTGCTAGATGAATGACATTCATATTGCTAATGCATTCTTCCTAGGAGCTTTACCTGTCATCATTATTACTGCTCACGCAAGCATGACTCGGCTTGGTTCACACCAACCGATCGCTCCTAATGTGACTGGTGGAATGCGACCATATTGGTTGCTTACGGACTTTGAGCTCTAGGTGACTGGCCTATTTTGGCGTGGGTCGATCAGTTCATTCGTTCCTTTCACATCGATATCACGTGGCTAGATGCGGCACGTTCTACCAAGGCGTTCGGAATTGCGCCGGCGTTCTGATCGATGAAGTCATATCTCATTCGATTTCCGGATACTGACTTGAAAGAACAACAAGTTCGGCTCGAACCGCAGGCCACTGACCCATGTATGCTGTCACTATCGAATTGCCCAAACAAGCTTGTTCTGCGTTTTCTGGTGGACTTATCTTCAGTCTGTGAAATGGCAACGTATGAGGTTGATAAGGTATCGAGTCACATCAGTCATCTGATAGCAGGAGAAGCATTCATTTATCATTCATCTCCTTCAGCGAGTCTGACTCGTGCACAGTTGAGTTTAATCGCTCTTCACCTATGGGAGATGAACGGCCGCTGCCGACGTGAACAGCACTTCTGACTCACTGACTCTCACTGACCCATTGTGTCACCTCGTAGAAACCCTGTTAACGCAGGTACCACCACCACCACCTACCTTCTCGCGCTGATCGTTGGAAAATTGCAATTGCAATTGTGATCGGGCTATTCACCCCGTCATCCTCGCGGTGATAGCTCACATGCCTATCTAGTGCTTGAATGGCTAACCCATTGTTCGCTGGTTTTGACTATCCATTCGCGCGTCTTCCACGCTCAGGCGCATCAGAACTTGCGTGTGATCGCATAATGAAGATTGGATACGACGAGCTTTGTGGTGTGATTATAAGACGGTACGTTAATTATAGCTATGGATCCTCTCCCGCCCGTCCGTCAGGTCCGATCGGTCACTGTTCTATACCTGTCCATGAATGCATTTATCCTCAGGCATCTCGTATCAAAATAACGCTGCGCACGACATGTTACGGTGACTCGTTTATTTGATTTTACCTTGAAACTATTCGGATATCTAGAAGCGACCAGGCTTGGGGCCAAGGATTGCGCCACCACGGACTGTTCGGGTTGCCACGGCGCTACCACGGCCGCTCTAGTCAACGCCGGGGTGAGAAGTCGTCATCTCACCTTACCTCCTGCGACGTGGGCTCATTTCCAAAGTGCCGGGTGAGAACTACCCACAATGGGGAGGGCTGCCGACACGAGGCATGAACGTGATATACCCCACCCAAAGAAAGCAGGTGTGTCATCGCAATAGTCACGTTATCGCCGAACGGACAGGAGAAGCGATTGACTGTCCTCTGTAGGTGTGAGTTGATCGCGGAATTACGATCGTTCGCCACTGCGGGGCATTGCTTCCTCATTGTTCTCGTATTACCACATCGTGGCCTAGCGACTATGGTATGAGTCTTACACCACGCGCTGTCGCTGGGGACGGTGATCAAGCTATCGCAGATACGGGATACACGGGCAGATGGTACCCCACGTGTTGAGAACGTCCGCGAGTACACCGCTTTTCTAACCACAAGATCCCCCCACACGTTTTCACGAGGGGCTATTTCAATGGGCGTTTGTCCGAGGAATCCCGATGCCCCCCCCCCAAGAACGGGTTGATGCGTACCGTGATTTCCGCATTCGGACACCCAACTTGCCACGTCAGTCGCCATGCGTCCTCTTCTTCGCATGCCAGGGATGCGCCTCTCCGCTGGACGGCGTCCCCTGTGATATCGCACCGTATAATAGTTTTTGAAGAAACCCCCGTCTAGTAGGAGGTTGGATTGAAGGCGCCTCGTGGCGCGGCGCCATCGATTCCCTTTTTTCCCGGATCCTTTACGCCTTCCTAAAATGGTCACACCCCTGGCAAATAGAGCAGCCCGCTACCCAAGTCAGTGCGCGGTCGCCCGTCGTCGTCGTTCCGTATCATCTCGATAGCGCTTTATCAGGCGAAACGCGTGTATTGTCCATGTACAAGCGCTCGAATCGATCGTTGGGGAGACCCGCCGTCTGGAGTGTGATGCGCAAAGATGCGATGATTCTCACCGGTGTTCCCGAACGTGAACGAGCCCTTCAAGTTGCTAAACGTTTCAAGCGACGTCAGAGTATCGAACCGCGGAAGAGCGTCGACGTCCTTGTTCGTATCCCTGCATTACAGGCCTGCTCAGTTGTCGATGTTGCGTTGATTAGATATTCGTCCGGGTTTCGGAGAGATAAGAGCGCTGATGGGCTGTACATCGATATACCCGGTTGTGTTTCATCTCAATGCACACCACGCAAGGCTTTACTTTCGACGACTCATGTTTTCTACAAGACAAGACGTCGGATCAGACCAGAATTTCCTTTTTTCATTCTCTTGTGCTTTTGCACTTGCGGCGATATGACTGTACGGGAGGAGGAGTACATTTAGCTTGTCCAGCTGCACAAGGTCCGGCTTCAGTTTGTCCCTGAAATGCCGCAGCGTCAGCCGAGTCGCTCGACGTTGATCCGTGTTCATTAATGCATCTGTTTCGAAGTGACCCACACGAGCTGGCGTATGTACTTGTTCCAAGACTTGCAGTATTGACTCCGGGGTACCTCCGATCAAGCAATGACGCACATCAATTAGACTTTTTGCGGGGGCCACAAAGGGGGTCTCGGTGACAGGCTGTACTCGCAGAACACGGATGGAACAACATCTCTGAGACTCGAAGACAACTCTACAGGGCCACGTTCTTACAGTTTACGACATACAGATACACGCCTTGTCGCAGCAAGGCCCAAGGGGTATGTTTCTCCCACACGCCGTCGTTATTTTATTGTCGAAACGGCGGGTGAAACGCGAATGCCAATATGTCCGCGGTGGAGAAACCCCCCAACACGTGTCTGCGAGAGTGCGAGAGCGGGGGGGACGAGCTTCCTCCCAGCATCCGCCACGGAACCAACGTGTTTTCCCGCATCCCCATAATCACGCACATGTGCCATGGCCGACTATCCCGAAGGCGGCCAAAGGACACTCGCAAGACCCGTGTACCGGGAATCACGGAGGTGAAAGAAAGCGAAAGATAAATTAGGGCAGGACTATGGCGTCACACCTTGTGTTAGCGAGATGAACCTACCCACTTCAAGTTGCCCCATGTGGAGTTCGGGGCGGATGGATACAAGTGCTGTACAACAGCACGATGAACTAGCCCCCTGATGACGTCGACCACGTTCAAAACCCCGTGCCCAATACCCGGGAGGGGGGGCTGTGCGGGAACATAATCAGATCCTACCGACAGCGAAGCGTACGGGAGGTCGGGAGTACGGCGCGTGAAAAGCCGGGTTGATATCGGACATGAGACCGATAGAAATGGTAGGGTGAAGAAAGATAGGTCCTACTATCGCTCAAACGGTGGTAATTCAGTAAGGTAATACGGACAGGAGTGCTGACATACGAGAGTGATTAGGGATGCGGTCGCAAAGGTAAATCGCCAGCGCCTCCACAGCCACTGGGAGAGGGTCCAGATGGATGCTGGCAAGTCGCGGTGGAGGGATGCGAACTCGCCATCGCTGGCCATGTTGGGAGTGGAGGGACAGACTGTTGGGTCAATGCTTCCATAAAAGGAAAGTTGAATATCGCGATGGCTGTGCTCTCCTGCCCACATTTTTAGTGGCACCACCACCACAGGTGGACTCGGAAGGAACATCGGGGACAGCGATCCAAGTCAGCGGGGCCGTCGGCGGAGACACGCCTAGCTGGAACCACCTGTCGTGCCGCGGGAAGTGATGCGGCCAATGGAAGGTATTACGTGTCTCAAGGTTAACGAGTCACGATCTGAATTTGCAGATAAGGCGGGAAAAAATACGGAATTTTTAGCGAAATTGGGGGAAGCTGTCCGGAAGATATCTTGGGACTTCGCCGGCCGAAGAAGGTGGCGAAAACGGCCAAATAACAATAAGAAAATTGTTTGTACGGTGTTTGTACACGGAATGGACACGAAATTGGTCTCATAGGACAAAGCACGGCTGTCGATTTGATAAGCGTCATCTCCCGTTCGCCTTCATTGTCTCACCAATCCGGGTCTTGCCAACCAAATCAGGCATCTCGCCCCTGGCGCACTCCCTTCCTAAGGTTTAGGTTCAACGCATTTTCGAGGTGCATTTTGCATCAACGTATATAACGAGTAGTTCGTATTGTCTTTCGTTTTCCGTGCCCCACTCGCCCAATTGTTCTTTCGCGATCGCGCTGTGTGACAACGACATCGTCAGTAGCCTCGTTCCCGTCCGCGAAACCTCATTATCCAAACCCCAGCGCAATTATCCCTTTCTCTCCCCCCATTATCTCCCCTACCAGAACGAGTTTGCTCACCTAGCAGCTGTTGTTCCTCGTCCTCCAGACCCTGAACAATCATGCCTGCTCTCCGCACTCGCGATACCCAATCTCAATGTAAGTTCTATCCGCACATCAATCAGCCCATCGTCGTCCTAGATCCGCGCCTAACCACTCACCGTCCACAGCACTTGAGGTGATTACGGACACCATTCAACCGCCATCCCTGGCAATCATTTCCCCGACGCCGCGCGCCATCACTTTCCCTTTTAACCAAACCGAAACCAGTCCTTACTCGTCCCCAATAGCCTCTCCCTTTGAGCCAGATCTCGGGAAGCTCACGCTCAGTCCTTCACAGACCACGCTCGTTCGCTCTCTCTCTCCTGTCTCACCTTCAGAAACGTCGTTATGCACCTCGATATTCTCCACAACGACATCCACGACCTCACTCTCCACATTCCCCGCCTCACCGTCATCGTCGCACAAACGGCGCAAGTCGTCGATATGCAGCGATATCGAACGCAGACCTAAAAAGGGCGACGAAGATTACATCAAGCGCCCCGAGAATGCGTTCATCCTATTCCGCAGAAAGTGCTGCGAAGACCGTCAAGCCGCCCAAGAGGAAGCGGCAGCACTTGATGGGCCAGCGAAGAAGCAACGCCAGGCCGATCTGTCCAAAACGATCAGCCAACAATGGAAGGCGCTCTCTCCCGAGGAGCGTCTGTATTGGGAGGAGCTTGCCAAAGAGAAGAAGAAGGAGCACGAGCAGATGTACCCCAATTACGTCTATCGACCCCAGAGGAGCAAGGATCGGAAGGGGAAGAAGGGGAAGCGTGGCGAGGAAGGCGACTCGGAATCCAGCATATCATTCGTGCTTCCCCTTTGCGCACCTGCGGTCGGCAAGAACCACGGTCGTTCGTCCTCGGCTCCCACGCCGCCACCTCGCCAGACCATCCAGATTCCGACAGTTTACATGCCTTCCTGCCCTACGTCACCATCAATGGTACCGATGATCAACCGGAGAGCATCGCATCCGGATCACGGATCAAGTCCGTCTTCTCAGTTCGATTTCGTGGCTTCGAATGCTGCTATGCCCCAGCAGCAATATTCCCCGTCGGAGATGTTCTCAGGCGTCAATGTGAGTCGTTTGGCTGGCTGTGCATGGGCCGTCCTCTCATCGCTTTCGATAGGCCAATGGTCCTTATCCTGGAATGCCCGAACACCCGCATCCTCTGTCGATACCAAGCGACATGTCGATGAGCCACATGGTCCACCAAATGGAGTCGCCTGTGTCCTCAGTCAGTTCAGGATCCGGGCCATCGTCGCCAGCGTCGTCCGCATTCTCTCCCCTCAACTGCGTGCCGCCTGACTTCTACCCTCTTGCGCCATGTGACTCTCTGGGTTCACACGCGGAGGTCGGGCCTTTCTGCGGAGCACCTTTGGACGTGCAGTTTGGTTTCTCGCCTTGCTCGTGGGAAGCGGCCGGAGCATAGGGAAGCCACAATCCAATGCTTGCCGGCGACGAATTCGACATGAGCGCCATTCCACCCGTCGAACTTGGTCTTCCCGGTTGCGGTGACGAAATGATGCCATCGGTTCCTGGGACCTTCAGCATTGCATACACACCTGGCCCCTATGATCCTATGGTCATGGAAGCGAGTCAATACTCCACCGATTCGCAGAACCAAGACGCGTTTGAGCAGATCTTCAATTTCGAAGAGATGCTCGCGGCGCACCACGGATATTAGACCTCCGACCAATGTATGCTGGCGTCCATTGGCTCCTTCCTGGACTCTTTTGCGCACATCATGGACTCATCTGTATAACACCCCTCAGCCCACCAACCATTGCATCCACAATACCCACGCGCTGCTGCCACTCACCCATTTTGTTTCTTCTCTTTTTAAAAATGCGCTTGCCCTCTTGGTTTAATGTGGATAAACCCGTTGTTGGATTAGTTGTAGTGATATTTTCAATGTGCATAAACCTCATACTCACTTTGCATTCCCCTCCCATTCCCAGTCACGTCTCTCTCGCACTACCCACTTATGCACATTCCTCTCTCTCTCTCTTATCGTGCGTCACCCTCCCACCATCATTTGTTTTTGTTATTATGCCCCGCGTTGACGATTTCTGACACGTACCTCTCACGTACACCCACACCGGCATTGTCACGAAGATACCCTGTTGTTGTGACTCTTTTATCCCTTATTGCGGTACTCACTGTAAGTATCGAGGTTGCGCAGCAGAATGCATATCTTTGGAGACAACTTGACAGTGGCGGAGGCTGTCCGTGCCCATTGAGCGCCCATTGACACTGCCGTACGAGTTAGGTGTGACCATGCGACGATACGCGTCAAACAAGCTGGCAAAGACTGGGAGTGGTGTCGAATACATTCAAGGGTTGTCTGGGTGCCAACAGAGTTTTAAACTGCCTCGTTGAGTCCTCGCGACGAGTTGCTGCAGCAACGGGAGGACAAGGCATGCATGGGTCACGTGAGACATACGTTGTTTCTTGTCAAAGTCCAAAGTTTCTTGTTACTTACTCCACACATATCCACAACGATGTCAGGCAAGTCAATCTCCTAACGACGCGCCTAATCGCATGTCTAAAGATCCAGTTCAAAAGACCATTTCGAGCTGTCTTCACCGCCGTTTGACAGCGTCGCCCAAGTGCGTTTCTCGCCTACGAACCCGGATCAGTTATTGGTCTCTTCCTGGGACACGGTATGCCCAAAGTAAGTTTCCACCGACGGCATCGTTTACTCACGGCGTGCTGTCCAGACAGTCCGCCTCTACGATGTCATTGCCAACGAACAAAAAGCGAAATTCGATCATCGCGCTGCCGTGCTGGCGTGCACGTTTGGAGACGCCACGCACGCGTATAGCGGCGGGTTGGATACGGGCGTACGAGAGTGCGTCGTATTTTTCTTTTTTCATCCTCGCGTGGAACGCTGACGTCTCTATAGGCTTGATTTGTCGGTCGAAAAGGTTAGCTATCTGGGTCAACACGAAAACGCGGTATCTGCCATCAACTATGCGCGCGAACAAAGTGCGGCTTCGTATCGCTTGCTTTCCGCGTTGGTTTCACTCACATGACGCGCAGATGTTCTCATCACCGGCTCCTGGGACCAGTCGCTGCGTTTCTGGGATCCACGCGCAGACACGGCCGAGGTGGCGTCCCATACCCTCCCTGAGCGCGTGTACAACATGGACTTGGTCAACAACACGCTCGTGGTGGCCATGGCGAGTCGGTTGTTCCATATTTATGATGTTCGCAAGATGAGCGAGCCGGCGCAAACGAGGGAGAGTAGTTTGAAGTTTATGACGCGGAGTCTGGCATGTATGGCAGATGGGCAGGGTGAGTCGGCTATAACATTCCCGCTGTTCCGGAGGTTAACGTGGCATCATGGTTTTAGGATATGCTATTGGCTCAGTCGAAGGCCGTATTGGCGTCGAGTACTTTGATCCGAGCCAAGAAGCCCAGGACAAGAAATATGCATTCAAGTGTCACCGCCAGACGATCGAAGATGTCGACCACGTCTGGCCAGTCAACGCACTCGCCTTCCACCCCGTGTCAGTTTCACATTCCATTCCATCTCTCCAACGAAACTGATGTGACGTTGATCCACACGAAATAGATACAATACGTTTGCATCAGCAGGGTCTGATGGGACAGTGTCCATTTGGGACCACAAGGTGAAGAAACGGCTGAGGCAATATCCGAAGTACACGGCTGCCATTCCTTCAATCGCGTTCAACTGTGATGGCACGCGTTTGGCTGTCGGGGTGAGCTATACATGGGACGATGGTGAAGAGGGGGCGAAGACGACGGAAAGACCGGCCGTTTGGATCAGGAAGACGGGCGAGGAAGTGAGGGTGCGTCGATAGATGCTGTTCACCCTACGCGTGACTGACGTCACAGAAGCCGAGGCAAACAGGCTGAGGCATTGGTCCATACTCGTTCGATTTACTTTTGGCGTAGGGCCCCGTGTCGCTCAATGTTCTGAAATGGAGTGCTGAGTGAGTGACTTGCTGAACAGACGGGATAAAGTGTTCGATCGCATCAAATTGTGACGCTTTCCGCTTCTTTGTGGCTTACCTTGAGGAGGCACACGCGAATGGAGCGCCACGAAGCACGAGGAATCCTCCGAGTGGTGCTCCCTGCCACCTGCAAAGCGGTGCCAAGGCAGGGTAGAGAGGGCACGAGGCATACTGACGCTCATGCAACACGATGCCGAATGTGCGACACAGCCCGTGACATCTCGTACGGGTCGCCTTTTTATGTCAAGACACCTTGAGGAGAGTCAGACCCTCAGATCTCTGAGCACCTGTGATAGAATCTTCATCCAGATGTGACTCTTGTGAAGTTTATGTTGTGGTCATGGATCTAATAGCCCCGCCTCCATCGGACGCGTATCGATGCCGGCACGCCTCCAAGTAGCAGCACCGCTGGAAGTTGTTGCCAAACTCCACGACCTCGGAGATGAGGACCGTTCTGTGATGTGTCGAGGAGGTCTATAAAAACGGGCTGAAGCTTGATGGTCAGCTGTGCTCAATTGACAAACGTATTAAGGGCATGCAACTGCTTCGTTCCTGGCATCGTCTACTAGTAAACGTGGGGTCATTGATGGGCTCTATCACGCATCTGAGGAGCTCAGAGAGATCTCATATGTATGTAATGTCGGCCCACAGAACACGGTCGTGATACATTGCAGGCATTGCAATAATTAATACATTGAATGTCTATACTCCAATTACCTCGTGCGAAAACCAATACGGACTGTGGATTTGGGGGCGACCGATGCCTCTGTCCTCGAGGCTCGAACACAGCAAGAAGAAAAGAGACAACAACGCGTGCCGAAACAAAGGAACCAGCGATCGGCCCCGTGCAAAATAGGCTTCGAGACGTGAAATAATATCAACACGAGCCCATGTGGCCGGACCGGAGGTGGGCGAGTCCCGGTGGGCATCAAGTGCACGAATCTTAAACGAGTGGAGTCAGGCCTGCAGGATCCAAAGATATCCAAGGTACGGGGATCGATCGAGCGAAGCGAGGTGCGTTTTGCAAGTGGTGGCAATGCGTCGCCACCCTCGTCAGAGTGCATGCGAGGACCCACAGTGCGTTTACCTATCGACCTAGACGATCGGGACGCGTCGTGTTTCTCATTTCACGATGATAACAGGGCGACGACGGCCCTGCATAATAGCGGACCTGATCGTCTGTAGGTCTTCTTTCCAAGGATGGTGGTAGAGGTGGTGAACGCAAGCATTGCAAGTGGGACATCACGATGGCCACCCATCACTCCAGGGACGTGGTGGAACTCGAAAACCTCGTGTTCATGTTCCGGGGGTTCATCGGTGGTGATGATGTGCCCGATCCGTCCGTATGTCTTCTTTCCAAGATGGTAGGGTGCTGAACGCAAGCGGGACATGATGCATGACCACCGTCAGTCACAGGACGCGATAGAACTAGAGAACCTCGTGCGCATCATGATCTGGGGGTTCTTCGATGCCAATCGTCGTCCCAGGGCAGACCTGTGTTCTCAGAAGATGGTGATCAAGTGACACCGCATTGCCGCATCTCCGTGAAGTTTTGGGGCTTGCCGAGCGCTGCGCATGATAACGCGGGTTTGATGCGGCGAACATGCACGGAGGGGGCCCGCGCTGTCCTCGGCAGCGTTGGCTGAAACTTGGCGGTTTATTACAGTGGGATGATCCCCGCTGCGGGGGGGAGACGAAGAGGAACGGGACTTGACCATGACAGGATTGTCTCTTCCGTGTGATGATCGCCTTTGATGAAACGGATCAGACGTCAGGTCGCCAGTGCCAGTGCCATGGCTATGAGATATGATCGGAAATACAGCTTCAAGAAGCCCCTTGGGCTTGCTGTAACTGGATGGGTCGACAATCTGTCTTTTTTTCGGCATCAGTCGACTAGTCACATTAGAACACTCTGTGGCCAGCTCGTGAAGAGTCGCCGAGCGATCGTTACATTTTGCAGATAGAGCCGACACCCCCCCTGCAGAACGGAACGTCGCCTAGGCTTCCTGTACCCGTACTAAAATTTAGTGATTGACAGCAGTAGACAGCAGCAAGTGTCAATGATGGGCTACGGACCCCCCATCCTAACTATCGGGGGAGAAATATATCACTGCGGCTGAGAAAGCGCCAGCGGACCGTGCGGGTAGCCAGTCTCGAGAAGAAAAAAAGGGCGATGGGAAGTCTCGCCTCTACGGGCGCATCAATTCGTGTCAGTGGCGTATCGCTAGCACGCCGGATCAAGGTCTTCTCTCGCTTGCTAGGAATGCGGACATAGAAGTCACACCGTCCCTTGACTTGCGGGCGCATTCTGCCAGTGTGTCGTCTACTGACAAGAACAGACCAGGCGGGACCACATCGTGTCAATCTGCCAAAGTATGGGTCTTCGGAAGGTAAATTATTCCGTTCATCCGGAGGGGGGGTCGCGTTCATACAAACGTTTCAATTTTCCCTCGAGGTGCGATTCCGTAATGTGTGGAGAGTTGGCGGCGAGCCGACGCGGCGAAGCACATGGCCACCTGATCGTGGCGGTCATTACATGGTCGAGTGATCTGGGTCTCGCACTACAGTGAGCCTTCTCTTGAGACTACAAACCCGATCTTGAAACAAAGATCACACTCCAATATTCACGCGGGGCACTGCAACTGCCCTACGATTAACGCGTGTTGGCGCGCGAGGAACGTGTACCGTGACGATAATTGCGACGGTCACAAGAACTTCCATAAAACGTAATCACAAAGGGCTGTCCATATCCGATACAAAGGAGTGCCCGAAAACGCATCGTCTGGTCCCCCACTGAGCGCCTGCAAATTTTCGAGGTCTGGCTCGATATAAGGTAGGACGAGAACAATAGCGCTTTTGTTTTGTCCCCCCAGCGCTGCTTCTTCTTTTTTGTCTTGCCCTTTCCGACTCAAACGTGTAGCCAATTTCAGGTTTTATTCGCATAGATTTCCACTGTCATGCCTCCGTCCCGAGTCCACGGCCGCTATTCTATTGGTCGTCGTCCCTCCGCACCAACCTGTAAGCCTATCTCTCCACTCCACTCTGCGTCACGTTCTGATTTCAGCCCCGCAGCCGACCTCATCAAGCCAGGCATCTACGGCGCCTCCCCATCGCCACGCTCCGTCACATTTGCCCCCAATGTCACTCCCGGTACCTACAAAGAGTCCGACGATGTAGACCTCGACGACGCTGACGAGGTCTCCCTCCCTCCCGACGCACAGCTTTTCCCGCCCTCCGAACAGCCACCGAACCCTGCCTCGAAGAGACGTGCTCCCCCCGGCAAGCGCAGGTCGCTTGGTTACATCCCCCGCCCGCCTAATGCCTTCATGCTCTTCCGTGCCGATTTCGTCCGGCAAAAGCATGTGCCTGGATCAATCGAGACCAACCACGGCTCTCTCTCAAAGATCATCGGCAACTGCTGGCGCGCACTTCCTCTCGAGGAAAAGCGCATCTGGGAGATCAAGGCCAAGCAAGAAAAGGAAGCCCACTCCAAGAAATACCCCGGCTACCGCTTCAGACCCGTGCACAACAAGAGCAAGGATAAGAAGAAGGCAAAGGCGTCCCCAACGTTCGAGGACGAGCAACGTTGCGAGGAAGTCGCGCAACTGTTGCTCGAGGGGATCAAGGGCGATGAGCTTGCCGCTGCGATTCGCAAGCTGGACGAGAACAAGGTCGTTCTTCCTGCGCCTCAACCGTACCACCAGCCCTTCTACCCTCCCCGTCGTCCCTCTTCGGTTCCTCTCCCCGACTCGCGCTTTCATCAGATCGCACTCCCATCAGTACCGTTCTTTGCACAGACTTCGCGTTCAGCTTCTCCTGTCAACAACATCTCGCGGAGCGCTCGCGTGATCATTGGCCAACGTCGGCCCTCGAGTGCACTTCCTTATTTCGGTCGAACCTCTTGGGGAGTGGATGATATCCCAATGTTCCCCTCTATGCCTGCGCCGAGCTTCTATTCTCCTTCCGAGTCTTCCCTCCAGAGTGATGATTCGCCGCTCCCAGAGATCCCTACAGGTCTCTTTGAAGAACGGTTCTTGAATTCCCACTTTGGATTCCCGGCCGGATCTGGGGAGCCTATGGCAATGGTTCGTACTCGTTCGTTGTCGTTGTGCTTGATGTTTATTTCTCCACGCAGAACTTCAACAATATCTTCTCCAACCTTCCGCCACACGCTGCCTCTGAGTCGTCCGCATTCGCACCGATGGACCACATTTCGCCCCAAGAGCTCTCACTCTCCTTGGATTGCTTGTCTTCTCAGTTGGACTTCCAGCACTCGAACACAGCGTCTTGGATCAACACGCCCATGGAGTTCGCCAACTCTGGGCCATCCTCGAGCTACAGCGGATCTCCGGCTCATTCGGATCTCAGTCTACCTGTCGTTGCGCCACGGCCGCAGCACGCCCCTGCAGCGATGACGTTTGAAATGTGGCACGATATGGCACCCTCTTACCAGGTCCCCGAAGGCAAGATCACACCCAGCCACGTCCAAGGAGAGTCCGTTGCTTTGGCGACGCACCATCTCGGCGTGGCAGTCGCCGGGGTGGACGTCCCAGGATTCGACATGCTGTTCGACGGCGGGTTTACCGGCATGGATGCATTTTAAACCGATCTCGTGGCTGAACGCAGCCAATGATGGTTGGACACGACATTTATCGAACGATACCCCCATTGCCATACCGACCAACCATGAAGGAACCGGATGCGTTGCACTTTTTCTCCGTTTTGCTCAATGATATCGCTGTATCCCTAGATCGATGGTGACCTGGCTTGTTCCTAATCACGCGCTCACCTTTCGAGGTGACCTGTTGTGTGTATACCTCGTGTATTCCTCCCCTCTCCCCCCTTTCCTTTTCTCGATGTTACTTTTTTTATCCCCTGCGGCCATACCAAGTGTTTTTTCATGCATCCATGTCTCTGATTGTAGCCTTATTTTGCGTTGATAACTGCTTTGTCGCGTCTCTCTGTAGCCTTTATATACCACACCGTGCTGTGAGCGGTGCTGTCTTTATGTATGTTTTATTAGACGATGATTCAATGATCATCATGATTGTCCCTTATACTTGGACTGGAGTGTTTGTGCGAAGAGTTTGCCAGCGGCAAGTTGCAGTAACTGAGACTGGAGACATTCATTCTTACACGGCACGTACGTTGTCAACGTTTGAAACGGTACACATGGCAGGTCTGGTGCGAACGCGCGAAGCAAGACATCACTTTCATCACTTTTCCTCTCGCACTCTCACCGGTGTTCTTCAGGAAGCGCTACAGACTATCATAGATGTCTCAACGCGCATCTCCTCGTACGTACGTTCTTCCTTTCGATACTTATCGATGAACACATGTCTAGGTCAGCGAACATGAGGCAGCTTGGCGTAATGCCTCACGATAAGAGAGCTGCGATGCTACGGCGATTCTCAGCCATCCCTTCCCCTCCCCTCCCCTCCCTTCCCATTTACTGCCAATACCGCGACCTCCATGTCAGATCATAGCAAGCAAGCGCGTATCGAAGAACTTTTGAGAAAGTCTCTTCTCGGGGACGAGCTCGTCAACACCCAGTTCCATCTCTTCTCTGCAAGATCGCCACCATCGAGACGAGTCCTGAAGCCGCGCGTCCTCTGCGCAAACAATGTGCTTCTAGCCAAGAGCTCAAAGTATTTCTTGGATCGTAGGTGATCTCTCCACAAAACGACGAATGCTGTGTTGATGAGTGGCTTCCAGTGTTGAGCTCGGATGTCAATCCGTCTGATCCTTCGTTGGTGGACCTCACGGATGACCACGACGTCCCTAGCAATGCTCGGATCGATGATTATGGCTACGGGAGCGACAGCGATCTGGATGACTGCGACGATCCTATTCCTGCCACACAATCCGAGGCTCGAAAGAAACTACCTGCGTCCAAGGACGACGACGAGTAAAGTTGATCGTCATCTATTTGATTGCCAACTGAGTTGTCTGCATAGATTATCTGATGACGAATCGGTTAGCTCTGATATGTTCGTCATGAGCCCAGAGCAACCAAGAGCGGACGAGTTGTCCTTTGTGGACAAGGATGCACCCGGATCAGTTGCGAGCAGTGAGACTGCAGTCCAGGATACCGCAGGTGGTAAAACATCGGGGAACCAGACCGCCATGCGCCTGCGGTCCTTGGGAAGCCGCCACGTCCTTGTCAAAGATACTGCATTCCAAACGTAAGCTCGCGTCAGCATCTTATCTCGGTCGGGGTGTGACGTTCGACGTTTAGGTGGTATACCCTCCTGAATTATCTCTACACCGGCAAGTTCAACTTCTTGCCACTCAGTTCAGCGACGCCTGGTGGGCAACCTCGCGAATCTTCGACAAGTTTCCTAGATGAGCCGAGATGTTCTGCCAAGTCCATGTATCGTCTCGCCTCCAAGGTTCGTATGTTCAATCATATAGGAGTTATGAGCTAAAAACGCGCTTCAGGTCGGGTTGGATGATCTTCGTGACGAAGCTTTTTCCTACATCCGGAGCAACCTCACGGAACACAACATTCTCAAAGAGCTGTCATGCAGCCTCGTCTCGAGGTGCGTTCTCGTCGACTTTCTATTCGCAACATCGTTTGCTGACCGAGCTCGTAGACATCCAGAACTCCGCGAGATGGAGCTCGACGTGTTGTACGACCATATCGCCTCCCCAGTCGTCGTAGCCGATTTCCCCGCCCTCGCACGACGCATCTCGAACAAGGAACTCGTTCATGGGGCGGATATCATTGTTGGAATTCATACGAGGCTGTTGCAGGAACCACGTCGTCATCCTGTATCGTTGAAACCAGCAGTCCCGCCGTTTAGTCTCTTTGCAGGGTTGCGGGAGCCAGAATTGGTCAAGGAAGACGTCAACACGGGTGATGCACCTCGCAGCGAAGATGAAGACGAATCAGGACCATTTCCTGCGTCAGGACCTGGTATTCAGTTACACCCACCGAGCAGTGTCGCGTCCGCTCCCTGCCCCACGCCTCAAACGTCACCATTTGGCATCCCACCGTTTGGTAAAGTAACAATGCCAGCGCCAGCGCCACCGGCTACCTGTTCGACTAAAGAGGCAAAAGCAGCGGGAGTAGCTTCGAGCGGCATTTTTTCTGGCATTTCCACTAGCACGTCGCGGGCCAACGTGAAAGGAAAGACGAGGCCTGCCTAGGAAGCAAATAATGTCTATGTGATCTCAGCTTAGATGTGAGCCTTGATCGATCTTGTTCGTTCAAGACAGCTGCTCACTCGGAACTTGTGACAGGCAGGAACGGCCTGGCAGCTGAGGGCCGATTCTCATGGCGTTTCGGTTATTGAATTTGTTGTATCATCAAGTACAGCGATGTGTACCTGCTGCAAAAATGGACTGAGCAGGGGTACTTCTATGTGTGTTTGTGTGGGAGCCGAATGTACTATCGGATCTCATCCTGTACCGTTGAAATCAACCTTCCCGTCGTTGAGGAGTCTCTTTGCCGGGTCACCAGCACCAGCGCCCGAACCGGTTGAGGCGGCGGTCAATGCGAGCGGGGCACCTCAGGGCGCCTCGAGGCGAAGACCGTTCCCTGCACACACCCTCCACCGTGGCAGCGCCAACCGTTCCTTCAGGTAAAGACCCAAAGCGGAAAGGGGCGAGGGCGAAGAGCGCGTCTAAACAAACCACCTCCGCATCCGGGCCAATGGCCGAAAGCAATGGCGGTACCACAAGTGATGTACCGGAGCCTGCGTCAACCATAGTAGTCTAAAAAGAATGGTGCAGTCACGGTGGCGCAGCCTCGCAATGTTCGTTTACCTAAGACGAGCATTTTTGATCATTTACATTCTCTTTTCGCAGTGACTAAAGCATCGTTGACTCTCACCACACGCGTTTGCCAGCAAAAGCACCCAGCAGCGAATCCAATGTTTAAAAGCTTTGGAGCTTCTGCTTCTGCGTTTGGAGGGGGTTGGCCCGGGACTGCATCTGGCGTGGCACCTGCTGCTGCCAGTGGAGCATCGGGAGCATCGCTTTCTGGGCAGCCAAAGCCTGTCATGGCCGTTGGTTCCACTCCTGCGAGTACGCCGTATCGTATGTATGGGTGCTTATCCCAGCTTATTCCTTCCAACAGCAAGTGCGGATGCCAATCCACCACCTGTGACGACCGGCACGTCTACACCGGCTTATTCCGTCTTCTGTGAAAGGGATCCTTCATGGCCGAGTACCATCCTCAAGTACCAATCTATGACAGCTGCGCCAGCCTATAACCATGCATCTTTAGAGGTAGGTCAACGGAATTTGATATTTACTTCCGTTTCGCCAGCAGTTATTGAGTGTCGCGAGTTAGGAGTTACGCATGCAAGCATATCAACGACGTTGCAAGCCCGTGACCTCTGGAACGTTTTTTGAAGGTTCAAGGCAACGACGACCTGCCATGTCGGATCCGAGTAAACTGGAGCTTTTGGAGGAACTTGCAAGGCAGTGTCTGCTCGGCGAGGAGCCCGCCACTACCGAATTCCATCTCTTCTCTGGGAAATCTGCATCATCGGGTCAAGTCATGAAACCTCGTGTTCTTCGCGGAAACAATCCTTTTCTCGCCAAAGGTTCGAAATACTTTTTGGACTGTGAGTGATTATCTACCACAAACGATTCTCGAATTTATTGGTGGCGTCCAGTGTTAAGCTCGGATACAAATCCGTCCGATCCTTCGTTGATCGATGTCACTGGAGATAATGATATTCCTAGCAATGCCCCGATTGACGATTATGGCTATGAAAGTGATAGCGATCTTGATGACTGCGACGACAACATTGATCCTGTCACAAATCACGAGGCTCCGAAAGATCAGTCCGACGCATCCCCACCCAAAGCAAGTGCCGAATTACAATCCAAGGACAGCAATGAGTGAAGTCCATCATCATTCGGTTGACCTCCAACTAACGTGTCTGCATAGATTGTCCGAGGATGCTTTCGAATCGCTTAGCTCTGATATGTTCAACTCTACCTTGAGTCTGGGGCAATCAGGGACGGATGGATCGTTCTCTGAGAACAAGGATGCAGCTAGATCAGTAACGAGCAGCGAGACTGCGAGTGAGGAGGCCGTGGATAACAAGAGAAAGGGGAAGCATCCTGCCATGCGTCTGCGGTCCCGGGGAGGTCGACATGTCCTTGTTAAAGATACTGCATTCCAAACGTAAGTTCTCTTTAGCGTGCTCTCCGCATTTAGACCAAAAGAGGTTCGGCGTTTAGATGGTACACGCTGTTGAACTATCTCTATACTGGCAAGATTGGCTTCCTGCCTCTCAGCTCATTAGCACCTGGTGGGCAACGCGGATCTTCGACGAGCTCCCTAGATGGGCCGAAGTGTTCCGCCAAGTCTATGTATCGTCTCACCTGCAAGGTCCGTATGCCTTCTCAACGCTTTGGGATTGGAGTTGCAAGCTAAAAACATCTCCAGGTTGGGCTAGACCTTCTTCGCGACGAAGCTTTAGCCCACATTCGGAGCAACCTTACCGAAGACAACATTCTGCAAGAGCTTTCATGCAGCCTTGTTTCCAGGTGCATCCTCTCCGACCCATTTCTGGTGTCGTTTGCTTACCAAACTATAGGTATCCGCAACTACTAGAGATGGAGCTCGACATGTTATACTCGTACATCGATTCACCTCCGGTTGTTGCAAATTTCGCCGCCTTTGCAGAGAGCATCGTTCACAAGGAGCTTCCCCACGGAGTCGATATCATCGTTGGAATTCATACAAGGCTTTTGAAGGCACATCATTCTTTTTCGCTGAAACCAGTCTCCACCTTCCCCAAATCAGCAAAAGCGGACAAGAGCACAAGTAATGTGCCCGAAGCTGGAGTCAAAGGCAAAACTAGACCATGTCGTGGTACCCAGTCCGGCTCGGGGGCCAGAGAGTACACTCCCGGTGTACCGCCCCAGACGTCTGCGAATGTAGCAGTGCCGCCTACCACATCGACTCAAGAGCCAGATGCAGAATGGAAAGAGAAGGCGACAGAAAAGTGCAAGTAGTGACAACCTTTCCCACTATTATCAACAGTATGGATCTGGCTAAAGGACGACAAAGAGACGGTACCAGGGGAAATATGTATGTATTGTTTTTGTTTCGCTAACTTGCAGACTGGAGCCTGGGGAATGGGTGAACCTTTCTCAATCATCTTCCGGTAGTTGCACTCTTAACGGCCGCCTCATTTTGATTTTTTCCAGGGACGTAATGGAGTGTTTCGATGTATGATGTATCCAATCTAACATGTAACACGGTAACGATGGGATGATGTGTCTAATATCAGCATTACATGAGTTTTTTCTAATCACGCGCTCACCTCTTGTCAGTGTTTATTTGCCCTCTTCTGCACAACGAAAATGGTCTAGATGGACTCCACGTTTATCCCACTGCTGAGTCCGCAAGTCCGGTGCGCACTGACGTCACCCTGATCTCACTTCTGGCTCGCCCAGATTATGACCGAGTGCACGTTTCCTCTCACCATGTGGGCTAGGAAACTGCAATCGGTAACACTGACGCATGTAACTCTAGTAGAGGGCGTTGCATGCACCACCTTTCATCTTCAAGTGAACGCAGGGTATGATGATTGTCTAGGCAGTTCTACACACGTACGTTGTCCGGTTCTTCCTTTTGATATCGATGGGACACGAATCTATGTCATCGAACACAAGTCAACCTGAATTACCATTAACTGCAGCCCGCGGAAACCTGTCAGGATCACCGGCCACCGTATTGTCGACACATGACACGTATTGGGAGCTAGAACCCAGATTCGTGGAGACATGGTACTTAGAACAGAGAAGCAGGACACCCAGTTCCATCTGTTTTCCGCAAGATCTCTACCATCGGGACGAATACTGGAGCCTCGCATCCTTTGTGCAAACAACGTGCTTCTAGCGAAGAGCTCGAAACATTTCTTGAACCATAGGTGATCTCTCCACCAAGAGACGAATGTTATGTTCATTTGTGGTATCCAGTCTTGAGCCCAGATGTAAATCCGCCCGATCCTTCGTTGATCGACCATGACACCCCTAGCAATTCTCGGATCGCTGTGGGGGTGAGAGCGATCTCGAGGACTGTAATGAACCCATTCCTGTCACGAATCCCGAGGCACCGAAGAACCAGTCTGCGTCCACGGACGACGACCAGTAAATTCCGTGGTCATCAGCTGAGTTGCTTACATAGATTATCTGATGACAAAACGGTCAGCTCCGAGACGAGCCATTCTCTGTGAACGAGGATACACCTGGATTATCAGTAGCGAGTAGCGAGACTGCAGTCCAGGACACTGCAAGTAACAAAACATCGAGAAACCAGACCGCCATGCGTCTACAGTCCCTCGGAAGCCGCCATGTTCTTGTCAAAGATACTGCAATTCAAACGTAAGTTTGCGTCAGCATCTTCTGTCTGGGTGGGTGTGACGTTCGACGTTTAGGTGATTTACGCTCATGAACTATTTCTACACCGACAAGTTCAGCTCCTTGCCAGTCAGTTCAGCAACACCTGGTGGACCGCCTCGGGAATCTTCGACGAGCTTCCTAGACGAGCCAAGGTGTTCTGTCAAATCCATGTATCGTCTCGCCTCCAAGATTCATGTGCTCGGTAATTCAGGAGTTATGAGCTAAAAGCGCGCCTCCGGTCGGGTTGGATTGGCTTCGTGATGAGGCTTTTTCCTACATCCGGAGCAACCTCACAGCACATAACATTCTCAAAGAGCTGTCATGCAGCCTCGTCTCGCGGTGCGTTCTGTCGACTTTCAATTCGTGATTCGCGATTTCGTTTACTGATGCTGACCAAGTGCGTAGCCATCCGGAACTCCTCGAGATGGAGCTCGACATGTTGTACGCCCACATCGCCTCCGCTGCCGTCGTAGCCGATTTCCCTGCCCTCGCACGACGCATCGCGAACAAGGAACTCATTCGTGAAGTGCCAGTGACGCCAGTTACATGTTCGACTCACGAGGCAGAGTTAGCGGGCGTAGATTCGAGCAGCATGTTTTCCTACAATGACATTCCCCATGGCATAGTGAGGGACAACGTGAAAGGAAAGAGAAGGGCCAGTGCCAGAGGAGGGAGGTACTTATGTGTCTGTGATCCCAGCTTAGAGGTAAGCCTTGATCGATTCTGATCGAAGTTTATGACAGCTGCTCACTTGGAACTCGGATCGGCCCGGCAGCTGAATGCTGGTTCTCATGGCGTTTCAGTTATTGAACCTGTTGTACTATCGAGTAAAGACGACACCGAGTCGATATATGGTACATGGTGGTCTATGTGTGCTCGTGTGGGAACCGAATGTACTGTCGAATTGGTCTTGGTGTCACAAAGCTTGTGTCTGGGTTGCATACTACTATCCTCTTTCGTTCAAGACTAATAAAGCACCTGCAGCATCCGAGTCCTTCACACGGTTCAGCGAAACGTGTTTGCCTGCAACATCACTCAGCCTGAGCGACTCGCCCAATGTTTGGAAACGTTGGAGCAAGTAAGACGGGAACGTCGATCTTTGGTTCGTTGTATTTCCCTTACATCACGTGTCATTTAACATATCAGACATCCATTTCATGTTACAGGAGGTGCGTTTGCCAGTGGTCAAGAAAAACCCACCTCCACCTCCTGTTCCTTCGGATCAAGTACGTTTGGAGGCGGTACTTCTTTGTTCGGTGGGAGTGGGAGCGCATCTGGAACGGCACCTCCCACCGCCGCTCCGGGTACGTGAAGCGCCTTTCGTCACGGCGGTTGTTCATATTTTGGAACCTTTTTTGCAGCTTCGAGGCAACAACGGCCTGCCATGTCAGATCCTGGTAAACTGGAACTTTTGGAGGAACTTGCAAGACAGTGCCTTCTCGGAGAAGAGCCCGCTGCTACCCAATTTCATCTCTTCTCTGCGAGATCTGTGTCATCGGGCCAGGTCATGAAACCTCTTGTACTTCGCGGAAACAATTCTTTTCTCGCCAAAGGTTCAAAATACTTCTTGGATCGTGAGTGATTCGTTTGCCACAACGATTGTCCCGTTCATTGGTTGCATCCAGTGTTGAGCTCGGATACAAATCCGTCCGATCCTTCGTTGATCGATGTCACTAGTGATAATGATATTCCTGGCAATGTTCCGATTGACGATTATGGCTATGAAAGTGATAGCGACCTTGATGATGATGACCCTATTCCTGTCCCAAATCTCGAGGCTCCGATGGATCAATCTGCAGCATCTCAAACATCCCCACCCGAAGCTAGTGCCGAAACTCAAACCAAGGACGACAGCGAGTGAAGTCCATAGTCATTCAGTTGATTTCTACCTAATATGTATGCATAGATCGTCTGAGGACGCTTTCGAATCGGTTAGCTCTGACATATTCGTCACGAGTCCGGAGAAATCGGGAGCAATTGAATCGTTCCCTGAGAACAAGGATGCAGCTATATCAGTAGCGAGCAGCGAGACTGCGAGTCAGGAGATCGCAGATAACAAGAGAAAGGGGAAGCAGCCTGCCATGTGTCTGCAATTCTGGGGAGGTCGACATGTCTTTGTCAAAGATACCGCATTCCAAACGTAAGCTCCTTCGGCGTACTAGATCTGGACTTAACTAGGCTCGGCTATTAGATGGTACACGTTAATGAACTATCTCTATACTGGCAAGATCAGCTTCCTGCCTCTCAGTTCATTAGCGCCTGGTGGGAAGCACCTATCTTCGACGAGCTCTCTAGATGGACCGAGGTGTTCTGCCAAGTCTATGTATCGTCTCGCTTGCAAGGTTTGCATGCCTACTCAACGCTTTGAGATCAGAGTTGCAAGCTGAAAACGTGCTTCAGGTTAGGCTAGACCATCTTCGCGACGAGGCCCTAGCCTACGTTCGGAGCAACCTTACTGAAGACAATATCCTGCAAGAGCTTTCATGCAGCCTTGTCTACAAGTGCGTCCTTCGACCCTCTACTCCTGGTGTTGTTTGTTTAACAGACTATAGGTATCCGCAACTATTAGAGACGGAGCTCGACATGTTATACTCGCACATCGCATCACCTCCGGTTGTTGCAAATTTCGCCGCCTTTGCAGAGAGCATCGTTCGGGAGCTTCCTCATGGAGTCGATATAATCGTTGGAATTCATACAAGGCTTTTGAAGGCGCATCATCCCCGCTCGTTGTTGAAACCAGCAGTCTCCACCTTGCCAAAATCGGTCAAACCAGACGCGAGCACAAGCAATGTTCCGGAAGCTCAAGCTGGAGAAACGCCTGCACAAGGTACCCAGGCAAGCTCGGGGGTTAGCGAGCGCCCTCCTAGTGACGCGTCTGCGGATGTAGCAATGCTACCTGCCACCTCCGAGTCGACTAAAGCATCACATGCGGGAGGGATGAAGAAAAATAAAAAGCGCTGATAGTGGCAACCTTTCCCACTCATTATCACCGGTATGGAGCTGGGTTAAGAATGACAAAGCCTGAGACGGTACCACAGGAAGTATGTATTGTTTTTCCATCGCTAACCAGAATGGGAGAACGGTGTCGATGATGTATGATATATGCAACCCAACATGTAACTCAGCAACGATGTACCCTATAGAACCTGCAGTCATCCTCTTTTAGGCGGCTGAGTCGTCTAAGCGTTGTTAGTGTCGTACGCATTCCTCCATGATGCATGGCGTGTTCGCGGATCGTATGCACTATGTGTGATTGCGATTGGTTGCGGTGTAAAACATCGCCGCATGTCCACGAGAGATGAATCAAGACACTTGACTTCAGAGGACGAAGCAGAAAAGATCTGACGACCGTCAGACGACCAGGCAAGGGATGAAGAAAAGTGCCACGGCGCTGTTGTAGATGTGGCAGGTTTTCGGCGGCGGAAGCGGTGGCGATACAGTCGGCCAGCTCGAGAATCGCACTGTCATCACGAGAGCTGAAGTGGCTCGATGAGCCTGTCGCCCGTAGTCATACTCCAGAACGCCAGCTCGTCATATATTACGTCCCAGTCGCCAATTTCGTCGTTAAAGTCGACCGAGCTTGGGCGACCTTTGATATCGAGGACCACTGTGGGTCTTTGCATCCCACACCCTCACGTCCTTCCGGGCCTCGACCAGATCCCCCTCCGAGTCACTCAACTCCTCCGTGCGTGTCCTCTTCTTTTTCCCTCGCAGACTCTCCTCCTCTTCCACCTGTTTCCTCTGGCGCACCTTCTTCCCTGTCACTTCCGCTCCGAGCCTCTTACACTTGCTTTTGGCATTGCGGCACTCCTCACATGTGGTCGACTTGCCTGGTCTGGGCACGCACTCCAGACCGCGCTGCGTGCACCGTACACACATCAGCAGCACCTTGCCCTTGCCCTTTCCTGTTCCGGAGCTTTGCTCTGCTTTTCACCTCCTCCACCTATAATCATCAGCCGTGGCACTCAGAGGTGAGTGAGCAGCCTCCCCAGCCATCGTAGCCGATTTCCCCGCCCTCGCACGACGCATTGCGAACAAGGAACTCGTTCATGGGGGGATATCATCGTCGGGTTTCATACTAGGCTGTTGCAGGAACCGCGTCGTCATCCTGTATTGTTGAAACCAGCACCCCCGCCGTCTATTTTTTTTTTCAGGGTTACGGGAGTCTGAATCGGTCAAGGGAGATGTCAACACGGGTGATGCACCTCGCAGCGAAGATGAAGACGAATCAGGACCATCTCCTGCGGATGGACCTGGTATTCAGTTACACCCACCGAGCAGTGTCTCGTCTGCTCCCTGCGCCACGCCTAAAACGTCAATAGTATTTGACAAGGCAACGATGCCAGCGCCGCTAGCTACCTGTTCGAGTAAAGAGGCAAAAGCAGCGGGAGTAACTTCTGGCGTTACCACTCGCACCCCGCGGGCCAATGGGCCGCCGCCAAGGTACTCCGCAGGAAAGAAGTAATGTGTTCGTGATCCCAGCTTGGAGGTGAGCCTTGATCGTGTTCGTTCGAGACAGCTGCTTACTCGGAGTTTGTGATAGGTAGTCTCGGCCGGGCAGCTGAAGCCTTGGTGGTTCTCGTCGCGTTTTGGTCGTCCAGTACGGCGATACGGTGTACCTGCTGCAAGGATGGACTGACAAGGGTACTTCTATGTGTGTTTGTGTGGGAGCCGAAGGTATTATCGGATGTACGTTGAAATCAACATTCCCGTGATTGAGAGTCTCTTTGCTGAATCACCAGCACCAGCACCAGCACCGGCCGAGGCGAAGGTCAATGTGAACGAGGCGCTTCGAGGCGAAGACTCGGTAGATGGAACGGGACTTTCTCGTGTTGGATAGGCCAGGTGTTCGGTCACGCCCTCCGGCAGTGGCGCGTCCGTCCCTACCCACCTCCGCCGTTTGGGGGTATGGAAGCGCAAACTACCCTTCGAGTAAACAATCAAAGGCGACACGGTTGAAGCGCGTCTAAACCAGCGACCGTATTTGGGCCTTTGGTACCGAAAGCAAAGGGTACCACAAGAACCAAGTGGTGTTTTCCCCGGGCCAGCGCCGTCCATAAAACCTAGAGTAAGTGAGCTTTGTGGATCCTCTTTTGCGAGTTACACGCTTCTGATGGCTGTTCATCTGAAACATCATTCAGGCGCAGTGCCAATGAACTGGTTCCAATGATGATATTTTGATTATCAAACCTGATGTATTACGTAGATGTCACTGAAAAAGGTGCGACCTAATGAGGATCATGATAACGATTCAGATTTGATTCAGATCTCTCCACACGTTTATATGGGATGGCACTGCTGGACACATCAGATCGGTCTCTGTTGTACAGGTTTCATCATACCATTGAGTACATGTGTACATCTGACGTGACGCGACCAGTTCCGAAGATTTCAAGTTGCAAAAATCATGAAAGGCGCCCGGGTTGAAGCTTCAGGCGAGTCGTTCAATAGATCCTGGCCCAAGCCCGAGGGAATTGGATCCATCAGTATTAGTTCAGCCCTGTGACCCTTTCTTGACTCGGATGTACCAAGGATTGCACAACAGATGATGGCGTGGACTCTAATGTCACCACATAAGGGGCAATGTATTGTCAGGCTGTACTGTGGCGTGTTCGTTTACCTATGTAAGAGGCTAAGACGAGTCATTTGCTGTACTCCTCTTTGTCCTTTTCAAGCTCACACTGATTGTTACTAAAGGACTGTTGACTCTCACCAACTCCAACTTTCACCTCAACCAAACGCGTTCGACAGCAACAGCATCCGGTAGCAAACCCGATGTTTAAAGGCCTTGGAACCAGTAAAAGAACTTCTCCTGCGTTCGGAGGTGGGACTGCATCCGACGTGACACCTGCTGCTGCCAGTGGAACATCGGGAACTAACCTTTTCGGATCCACAGCTCCGAACTGTACTTTTATTTTTGGGCAGCCAAAGCCTGCCGTGGCTTTTGGTTCCACTCCTGAAAGTATGCTGTATCATATGTATAGGAACTTATCCCTTCCAACAGCAAGTACAGATGTCAATCCACCACTTGTGACGACCGCCGGCACGTCCGAGTCTACACCAGCTTTTTCTGTCTTCTACGAAAAGGACCCTTCATGGCCACGTACCATCCTCCAATACCAATCTATCACAGCTATGCCAGCTTATAAAAGTTCATCTTCGGAGGTGGGTGAGTCAACTCACCCGGGTCAAGCCCCATTCCATTTCCAAACTTGATGCCTCCTGGAGAACCATGCGTGGCGCATACAAACAGGTCAAACCGAGTGCACCTGTCCTGACGACTCTACTTGAAATGGAGCCCTGATACTTCCACTTCTGATGGGTCCGATCCGGGGAAGGGTTGCCAGTGATGGAGACGGTTGTCGAGAGATTCTGGTGCTTCTGTGAAAACAATACTTCAAACGAAGACGTTGCTTAGATCGTCAGATATTATGCGGAAACTGTCGATTCATCATGGTATGTGCCCCATAGAGTCCTGTGGACAAGACGAAGTTGGACGAGTCCGACTCGGAGTCGGTCCCTGTTTCAAACTCAGCACCGTGACACCCGACTGCCACTGGCCCGGGGATTCGGAATTGAACGCGAGTATCATACAATCACATTCTTGTAGCATCGTAACAAACGTAATTCGTAAAGAACATAGATCAATGGAGATAGCCAGCGGTATGCCACATAGCGACGCAAAAGCAGTCACGAAGCAGAGAACTACATGATTAGGTAGAGAGGAACAAGACAGAAAACGGAAAACGAGCCTGAGATAGCAAAGTGATAACGACGTACAGCTAGAGAAACATAGCTCAATCCCATCCCCTCATCACAATATCTCCACGACCTCAGTACGGATATCCTTGGAAAACTTGATTTTGCGATCAATTCCTGGAAGAACGATCTCGTGCTCAGCAGCCACGCGCTTGAACGATCCATTGGTCTGTTGCTGGAGCAACAGCGCATGGAAAGGTTGTTGCAGGCGGGAAATCATCCGCAATGCGCGAGTATAGTCATCCATTGTAGCGGCGGGTATTGCAGCCAACGGCGACGAGGGCGCAGATCCGGCATCGGTCTCCGGATCAGATTCGTCCTCATCCCCCGAGTCTGTACTTCCCCAATTGAAACCATCGAGCGGATCGTACAGATCGCGAATCCATGGATGTACGAAAATGAACTTGCGTGGTTCCGTGGGCGAGAGCTGGTCTGACGTCTGAAATTCCACATCGCCGATCCCTGATACTCGAGCACGGTAACGGTATTCACGACCACCCCCGAAGTTTTGTACACCGAGCCGTTTGACGGCGAAGATGACGGATGGGAGGTAGAGTCGGC
>MU130816.1:1043-11813 GCA_015039435.1 Imleria badia
AATTTCAGTTCGCCTTGCTCCCTCTTGCACTTGAACTACTCCCACTACTCTCACCTTTATGGAACATCCTCTGTGAGTATTCCCACTGAGACTGCGTTGGTGCTATTGGACAAACCCTTGGAATGTGTTACCACTAAACCACTGGGTAGTATTTCAATACAATGGGCTGATTGGCTATCACTGACACAGTTCTCCTATAATAGTAAAAAGCAAACTTCGACAAAGAAGCCTCCTTTCGAAATCACTCAGTCCTATCAACCTTGTATGGGTTTTGAGCAGCACATTGCTAAAGCACCTGCTGCAGAATCCTTTACAACCGCCATGAAGGATACTCTCACCCAAACAAAAGAGAATTTGAAAAAGGCACAGAAGCATATGAAAACACAAGCAGATCGTCATCGCTCTGCAGCTCCTGAATATGTCATTGGAGATAAAGTGTGGCTTTCTACAGATAACCTTCGCTTAACATGCGCTTCTCGCAAATTAACCAAGAAATGGCTTGGACCCTATGAAATTACCAAACTGATTGGAGATAACGCTGTTGAGCTTCGCTTGCCTAAATCAATGCGCATACACCCTATTGTTAATATCTCGCATGTTCGCCCTTACAAAGAACACTTGAAAGGACAATCCACTTTCCGCCAAGGACCTGTATAGGTCACGGAAGATAGGGAACTCGAGTACGAAGTCGACCACATTGTTGACTCTCATCTAAAAGGGAATCACCTTGAATACTTAGTCCATTGGAAGGGATACTCAGATGAGGATCGCACATGGGAACCCTTGGGTCACTTATCCAGTGCCCAGGATGCAATTAAGAACTTCCACAAAGTCAATCCCAGTGCACCTCGGAAAATCTGCATGATACAATCTAATTTCCTCTCCCTCTTCACAGACTATGGCAAGTCTTGCGTAGAAACACCCCTAGCCAAGTTACCCTTTGATCGCCTGGAAGTCAATCTTTAGGAGGTGGGTAATGTTACAAACACTACAAGACTCTACTATTTTCCCCCTATTTTTCCTGAGTCCCTACACCCGGTTTCGCATCTAGCCCCTATCTCTAACCCCTATCACCCGAAACCCTTCTCATAATCCCTGGGTCTAGACTGCTCAACCTCATGGCTGCCTCATGCACCTCATCTCACCTCGGTGTATAGCCCGGACAGTCATATCTAGTCACCTACCCCTGATCCGCGCTGCCGTACCTCATGGTCGCCTCATGGCAGCCATAGTGACTCACATCGACCCCTACTGACTCCTCGCCTCATGGGATGTGCCCCTCGCACTGCCCTGCCTCATGTACTTCATCTTGGAGTACCTTGTGACTCGCTCTGACTAGCACTGACTCATAGCAACTCACCTAGCATAGGATATCGGTAGATCTACTGTACACATGTACAAACCACTATCTAGTATATAAAGGCCAGGAGCGCAGGACTGGAATCCCCAGTCTTGTCCTCTTGGAGAATTCCCATTCTTCACTGCTACTCGCACTCGCCCCACTTGCCTCTTGCAAATAGACTCGCAGTGAGTACTGGTTGTTTCACACTATGTACCGTACTAAAATGAGTGAATAATAGTAAGGACAGCAGCAATGGGGGAATGGTATCAGAAATGTATCAGAGTCGGACGACACAAAATGAAAAATGAAGGAACCTTGAGCGGTATGAAAAAAAATCTTCAAAATCATGATGTTGGCCAGTCAGTTGAAGCCGTGCTCCTGAGCCATGGCTGCATCCTCCCTTGCTTGGTTGACTGCAGTGTCGTCCACTTGCTTTTGCTCTGTGGTACGTCACTTATGCTTCAAGTCCAGCACAACTTGCCCTGGATGCTGATTGACATTTTTTTGCACGAGTTACAGGTCGAGTCATGGTAGTGGAGGAGAGTGGTGAGGAGAGTGAGCTGAAGATTTTCAAAGAAAGTTCATTGGGGTCCACTCAGGCAATGTTATACTACTACCCTTTTTCACTCAGAGCACAGTTTCAACCCAAGCAGCCGCAGTGCTAAGCGACTTGGAACAGATTCCAACCCTTTCATGTTTTCGGTGCCCGTAAACTTGTTAGTGTAACTCTCTCTCTCTCTCTCTCTTCAATCGTTTCAGATCTGTTCTTACAGTTTCCGTTCTTGTCCTTCAAGCTATGCACTCTTGTCCCTCTCATCAAGCTTTCACTGTTCCTCGCATCCCTTGCCCTCATACCGGTTGTTACTGCTGGTTTAAAATAGTTCCTGGGCTCAAGCATTACCAGACTGCCGCTCATAATTACTCTGTTGACCCATTAGCGGATACCCAGCACCTACTAAGCCAGCCCCTGGTGTAGTCCAGGATTATCACGATAAACTCACTGGTAATGCACATGGAAGTTGTCAGTATCTCACTGACCTCTGTTTGTTAGGTGACATCTATGATATTAATGGACAACGCCTCAATTCTGCCACAACTGCCCCGTCAGTCTCTGACAAAAGTTCGGATGACTGGACCCTGTTCCGCTCGAAACTCCACTTCGAAACAGCTGAATTCCTGTTTTAAAAGACAAAGATGTCTTCCAGAAACATTGACCGGCTTTGCGAGCTGTGGGCTGAGTCTCTCCACAGGAGTATGCCTTCATTTACAGATAATAAGGAACTAAATAGCACCATTGATTCCACGCAACTGGGCGACGTGCCGTGGGAATCCTTCAAGCTGAAATTCAATGGAGAATGGCCTGCAGGGGATGTTCCACCATGGATGGATCACACCTACAAGTTCTGGTTCTGTCCTGCTTACTCTCTCGTCTCCCAGATTCTCTCAAACATGGACTTCCATGGTGAATTTGACTATGTCCCTTACCGGGATTTCTTAAAGGATGACGAGCAGCGACGGTATGAAAATTTCATGTCAGGTGATTGGGCATGGAAACAGGCAGTACATAGATTGGCGATGTGTGATCCCTTGATGTCAATTTACAGGCTCAACAGCAGATTGCAATGGACCCATCAACGATCGGCAGTACATTTGTGCTGATTATACTTGGCAGTGACAAGACGATTGTGTCAGTCACAACTGGCCAAAGCAATTATTGGCCAGTATATCTCTCAATTGGCAATATACACAACAATGTATGGTGCAGGCACCGTAATGGTGTCCAAATCCTCACCTTCCTAGTGATTCCTAAAGGTTCATTGTCTCCCCATCCTTAACCTATTTGCTAACTTGAAGGCTATAGTGGGGCAGAAATATACTGACGACCCCGTGTTTTGTCGTTTCAAGAAGCAGCTCTTTCATGCTGCATGTTACAAACGCTACAAGACTCTACCATTTTTCCCCTATTTTCCCCTATTTTTCCTGAGTCCCTACACCTGGTTTCGCAACTAGCCCCTATCTCGAACCCCTATCACCCGAAACCCTTCTCATAACCCCTGGGTCTAGACTGCTCAACCTCGTGGCTGCCTCATGCACTTCATCTCACCTCAGTGCACAGCCCAGACAGTCATACCTAGTCATCTACCCCTGATCCGCGCTGCCGCACCTCATGATCGCCTCATGGCAGCCATAGTGACTCACATCGACTCCTCGCCTCATGGGACATGCCCCTCGCACTGCCCCACCTCATGTACTTCATCTCGGAGTACCTGATGACTCGCTCTGACTAGCACCAACTCATAGCAACTCACCTAGCATAGGATATCAATAGATCTAGTATACACATGTACAAACCCCTATCTAGTATATAAAGGCCAAGAGCGCAGGGCTGGAATCCCCAGTCTTGTCCTCTTGGAGAATTCCCATTCTTCACTGCTACTCGCACTCGCTCCACTTGCCTCTAGTAATAGCTCGTACTCGCAGTGAGTACTGGTTGTTTCACTAGGACAAGACTTATAAACACAACCAGGAAACAGCTCCCCTCCACCCTCACCTATCTAGCAACCCTAGCCCTAGTTCATTATCACCAGTGGGTCATAGCGCACACTGGCGCACTCTAGCCACCACCCCCCCTTATCTGATCGCTGATCGCATTCACCCTTTAGTGTCCGCTATCATCAAAAAGGAGGAATCGCCCCTGGTCGTCCCGCTTCTCTTTGAGGAGACAGGAGACGCAAAGAAGGAGGATCGTCAGTCCCCTTCGCTTTCTAGTTACCGGACAAGGAGTCCGATAGAGCCCGCTCGAGGCTACACACCGCGCCCCCCTAGTATTTACAATCCTTCCACTCCCGTCCGATCCCCCTCACCCCTCCCGGAGCCTATCGACTGGGAACAAATCCTCGTCATTCCTCGCCGCTCCCCCGCTTCCGACAACGGCTCCTCAACTATTGTCGAGTCTATCGGTGGTATACTCCATTGAGCTTTTCTACCGTCTGAGGTCTCGGACGTTATCAGAGAGGGAGTACAACTGGGTCTATTACAAAGGGAACAAGAGAGACGTCGTGAGGAGATCTGCCAGAGAGTTATCGAGGCACGTGAGCGTACCAAAGCACGTCTACAGCTTCTCAAGAGACCTCCACGCCCCCATCCTTATCCTCACGTTAATCGCTGCTGGACTCACGGTCCCGCTCCTCCCCCTCTTCTACGTAATCATATTTCTTGTCTTCAACCCCTTAAGGCTCTCCGCCTTCCTACGCGTTACCGTTAAAGTAACAATTGATACCAATAGATTGATTTGGGGACCGCGTCTAAGAAGGACTAACCTGTACCAACGCCCATCTAACCCTGCCCCTTCTGACGCCGACTCAGAAGGCAATCTATTGCCCAATCTTGAAGACGTTGAGTAAGAACGCTAAAGACTGAGTTGACCAACATCGGAAATTAAGTTCGGATCAAAAGAAGCGCTTCAGATCTCACGTCACCACCCTTTCAAAGTGAAAGACAGGCACCCTCTACCCTCCTAAATCCATTTACGCAAACATCCTTAGAACCTGCCATAAACTAGAGTCTAAATGATCGCAGCTGTCCTTGATTTCATCGCCAACATCTTTGCTCTCATCCTACTCCTCGGAGTATTCCTCGTCGTTTGGACTACGCCATTCGGCCAACCCGTTACCTTTGAATTCTACGGCCAAGACAATGCCTTCGGCATCATCATCATTCACCAGGATAGAGCCCAAGCCCTCCAGGTACCCGCACCAGAACCAGAAACAGAAGACAACCCCTGGGCAGGTTGGCCAGAAGGAGACCCAGATTGGGAAACCGAGAACAATCAAGAAAATCTTCCCCCACACGTAGGTTGGGATCAACCAGCTACAGGAGAAGGCTGGGAAGGTGAAGGAAGAGTCCCCCTTGGAAACTGGACATTTGGTACACTATCTTGTCCGCCGACTGATTCACCTGAGTGGATCAACTGGGTTTGGGAAAATACCCCTGTCCCACAGATCAGGCTATTGTTGGACAGATTTGTCTTCCGACAATATCAAATTAACACAATTTCCACAGAAGGAAATTTTGTAGGTACATCATCAATCTTCGGATCTAGCCCTACCTATAGCGCCGAAGAAACCAACTACGACCTCGGGGAACCAGAGGAAGGTCCCGCAGAAGCAGACCTCTTATCTGCTTTCATACTAGGTTGGGTACCCTTGATTGAGGACGAAGAACCTCCTTATCAAGTTTTTCCCTTCGCTACCGAGGATAGTGGTTGTTGAATAAACTTTTCTCCTCTTACCCCTAAGTCTAAGTTCTTAAGATGGCTTCCTTCGACCCCTTAATGTTTAACTCTACCAACTTCCTGGGTGATCTAATGAATGAACCCGACCCTGATCAGCGCATGGCACTGCTTGCTAATCAGTTAGGGGTCATGATCACCCATTCCGCCCTTGTACAAACACAACTACAGTCCACACAGAACGACCTAGCTCAAGCTCACGCCCAAATTGCCGCCTTACCCCCTGTGAGCTCAATGACCACCAAAGCATCAAAGAAAGTAGATGTCTTCTCCAATCCCAGCATTTATCATGGAGAAATCAACAAGTTTGACAAATGGTGGCTGAAGATTCAAACATGGCTTCGCCTGAACAAGGATGTCATGCCACCAAAGTCCTATGACGCAGTAGTAGCCGTACTATTGCGTATGGGTGGACAGAGAGGAACCACTTTCTCTACCACCTGTCTAGAACAAGGCACTGCATACAAATGGGACCAACTGGTCATTGATATCGAGAAACAATTCCGCCCTACCGCCAGGCCAGACTGGGCACTAGAGAAACTTTGGAATCTCAAACAGACTGAAAGCATCAGAGCATTCAACTTCGCGGACATGTTCCGGAAGTACTTCCGAGAATCTGGAATAAGCGGATCACATGCCATATACATCCTAGAACAGAATATCTTCCCGGAGATTAGAAATCAGATCATCCGGAATGGAGATAGAGAAACAGCGGATGTTGAAGCATACCTAGGGCATATGACCAATGTCGGAGAGGATCGCGAACTAATGAGGTTCTTGAGAAAGCGGAAGTCCGGACATAGTGGACCTTCCACATTCTCCGGATTCCATCGTTACCAATCCGCTAGTAAACCCCAAAGGGACCCTAATGCAATGGACATCGACGCCCTCCACCATGACTATGAACCGAAGGAAGAATGCAAAGAGATCAATGCCATAAATAGGAAACCCCCTAGGAAGTGATTCAATGGATGCTTTACATAATTGTGGAGGAACCGGACACTTCGGGAAAGAATGTCCTAAACCCTCTACGCGATGCAAAGAGTGCAATTGGTCCAGAGGAGATCATAAGAAGATCTGCTCAAGGTATCATCAAGTCAAAACTACCGACTCAGACGATAAGGGAAAAGCCAAAGCGACTTGAGATATCTGGGTTCTCAAGTTGCTTGCTCATGTAATACCAGTACTACCATAAGTTATAGTCAGATGGGATCTCCAATTGATTTGGAGCTTGGCCGGGGCTCCAAACCAGTGCTTAATTCCATTTTACCTTCTACCCCATCTAAAACCCCAGACCTTGTCCGAATCCGCTCGATAAACCCTCGAGAGATCACCTTGCAGATCAATATAGCCCCTATACAACACCGAACCTGCTTTGCTAGAGCAAGAGCACTACTGGATAGTGGAGCAAGCACTATTTACATTGATCGAGCCTTTGCCTTGAAAGTTAAGTTACCACTGCTCCCTATGGCAACGCCCATACCGGTATACAACATTGATGGAACCCGGAACTCTGCGGGAGATATCTCCCACTATGCGGAAATAGTCATCGAACATCAGGGACACCATGAGAAGGTCATAGCCAAGATCACCAATTTGGGAAAGAACCAAATGATCTTAGGTTACACGTGGCATAAACACCACAACCCTGAAATAGACTGGATAACTGGTAATGTAAAAATGATGTGCTGCCCTCCAAGCTGTCATTCCCTAAAAGGAAGAACCCCCTTTGTCCGACAAGTAGAGTCCGAAGAAAGCGACTCCATGGCACATGTATATGCCATAAAGCAGAAGGATCTCGAACTGTCACCTCCTAAGCCAGATCCCAAGCCAGAAGACCTAGTTCCGAAGGAGTATCATAAGTACCTTAAAACCTTCTCGAAGAAAGAGTCTGAGCAAATGCCCGTCTGTAAACCATGGGATCATGCCATTGATCTAAAAGAAGATACCTTCAAACCAAAGAAAGGACGTCTGATTCCCCTCTCCCCTAAGGAACAAGAAGAAGTCTCTGAGTTTGTGGAGGATCAACTAAAGAAAGGGTACATCTGACCTTCTAAATCTCCACAAATGTCACCGTATTCTTTGTCCCGAAGAAAGATGGACGAAAGCGAATGGTTCAGGACTACCGATACCTGAACAAACATACAGTAAAGAACAACTACCCCTTGCCCCTGATCTCTCAACTCGTGGATAAGCTGAAAGGAGCAAAATGGTTCACAAAGATAGATCTCAGATGGGGATACAACAATGTCCGTATCAAGGAAGGAGACGAATGGAAGGCTGCCTTTGTTTGTTATAAAGGATCCTTCGAACCCACCGTAATGTACTTTGGGTTGTGCAATTCTCCCACGACATTTCAGACCATGATGAATGAGATCTTCTCTGATATGGATGATGTCATGGTGATATACATAGATGATCTAATGATCTACACTAAAACCGACAACCTTGAGGAGCACGACAAACTTGTTCTGGAAGTGCTCTGACGATTGGAAGAGAATGACCTCTTCGCCAAACCAGAGAAATGCACTTTTCGTGTTCAAGAAGTAGAATTCCTTGGCATGATAGTATCTAGGAATGGGATACAGATGGACAACAGTAAAGTTCAGGCCATCAAAGAATGGCCAACCCCAAAGAACATAAAAGGTGTAAGAAGTTTCTTAGGACTAGCCAACTTCTACAGGAGGTTTATCAAGGACTATGCACAAATTGCTCGTCCCTTGAATGATCTTACCAAGAAAGATACACCTTTCGAGTGGTCAGAACGGCAACAGAAAGCCTTTAATGGTCTCAAAGATCGATTCACCACTGCCCCTGTCCTCACCTACCCTGACACAGATAAGCATTTCCGCTTAGAAACAGATGCCTCTGACTTTGCTACTGGAGCAGTTCTCTCAATAGAACTTGATGGCAAATGGCATCCAGTCGCCTTCTCTTCGCACTTCATGTTGCCTGAAGAGTGCAACTATCCCATTGCTGACAAAGAAATGCTTAGTGTCATTAGGAGTCTCGAACAGTGGAGACATTACTTGGAAGGAGCTCAATTTGAATTTGAGATATGGAACGATCACACAAACCTTCAATGGTTCATGAAATGACAAGATCTGAATCACCGACAAGCCCGATGGGCTCAATACCTGTCCCGCTTTCACTATAAATGGATTCATAAAGCTGGCGTGCAAATAGGAAAGGCAGACACTTTGTCTAGGAGAGAGGATCACGCTGAAGGAATGGAAGATGACAACAAAGGAGTATTAGTAATACCAACTCATCACATACAGAATACCGTACAGATCACCACCGACGCTGAAGAAATCCTGAAGTGAATAAAGAAGGCTACTAGGATGTTAAACGAGTTAGGCATCACCAGACTATGCAACGAACAGAATATGATCAAGGAGGATGAACTCCTATTTGATCAAAATAGGAAGATCTACGTCCCTGACGATCATGACCTCAGAATGGAGATCACTCAATTACATCATGACACCCCTATCACTGGACATGCCGGCACAGAGAAAACTCTAGAGCTGATCCAACAAAGCTACTCCTGGCCAGGAATGACTACATTCATAAGGGATTACGTTTCCAGGTGTGATAGATGTGCCTGCTTCAAAGGTACAAATTATGCACCAGCTGGAAAACTACACCCCCTGGATCTCCCTGACGTACCTTGGGAAGAAGTCGCCATAGACTTCACCACGGATCTCCCATTATCAAATGGATTTGACTTCATCCTAGTTGTTGTTGATTGCTTCTCCAAAGAAGTCGAGTTCATCCCCTGCAACAAAACAGCTACTGCTATGGATACTGCTCGTCTCTATCTCCATAATGTATGGAAGAACCATGGGTTACCTCGCAGCATAGTCTCAGATTGAGGACCACAGTACGCATCTCAAGTAATGCAGGATCTCTGTAAACGATTGGGTATACAATCAAAGATGTCTACTGCCTACCATTCGCAGACAGATGGGCAGACGGAGAGGATGAATAGAGATCTCCAACAATATCTCTGGCTGTTCACTGCCGAGAAACAAGAACAATGGGCTGATTGGCTACCACTGGCACAGTTCTCCTATAATAGTAAAAAGCAAATCTCGACGAAGAAATCTCCCTTCGAAATCACTCGGTCCTATCAACCTCATATGGGTTTTGAGCAACACATTGCTAAAGCACCTGCTGCAGAATCCTTTACAACCACTATGCAGGATACTCTCGCCCAAACAAAAGAGAATTTGAAGAAAGCACAGAGGCATATAAAAACCCAAGCTGATCGTCATCGCTCTGCAGCTCCTGAATACATCATCAGTGATAAAGTGTGGCTTTCTACAGATAACCTTCGCTTAACACATGCCTCTCGCAAATTAACCGAGAAATGGCTTGGACCCTATGAAATTACCAAACTAATTGGAGATAACGCCGTTGAGCTTCGCTTGCCTAAATCAATGCACATACACCCTGTGGTTAACATTTCGCGTGTCCGACCTTACAAAGAACGCTTGAAAGGACAACCCACTTTCCGTCCAGGACCTGTCCAGGTCACGGAAGATAGGGAACTTGAGTATGAAGTCGACCACGTTGTTGACTCATGTCTAAAAGGGAATCGCCTTGAATACTTAGTCCATTGGAAGGGATACTCGGACGAGGACCACATATGGGAACCCTTGGGTCACTTATCCAGTGCCCAGGATGCTATTAAGGACTTCCACAAAGTTAACCCCAGTGCACCACGAAAGATCCGCATGATACAATCTGACTTCCTCTCCCTCTTTACAGACTATGGCAAGTCTTGCATAGAAACACCCCTAGCCAAGTTACCCTTTGATCGCCTGGAAGTCGATCTTTAGGAGGGGGGTAATGTTACAAACACTACAAGACTCTACCATTTTTCCCCTATTTTTCCCTATTTTTCCTGAGTCCCTACACCCGGTTTCGCATCTAGCCCCTATCTCTAACCCCTATCACCCGAAACCCTTCTCATAACCCCTGGGTCTAGACTACTCAACCTCATGGCTGCCTCATGCACTTCATCTCACCTCAGTGCACAGCCCAGACAGTCATAACTAGTCATCTACCCCTGATCCACGCTGCTGCACCTCATGCTCGCCTCATGGCAGCCATAGTGACTCACATCGAC